>PVHX01006448.1:25865-100818 GCA_004024805.1 Geosciurus inauris
GGTGGCTCACGCTTGTAATCCCAGCACTTTGGGAGGCTGAGACAGGAGAATCGCGAGTTCAAAGCCAGCCTCAGCAATGGCGAGGCGCTAAGCAACTCGGTGAGACCCTGTCTCTACATAACACAAAATAGGGCTGGGTATGTGGCTCAGTGGTCAAGTGCCCCTGAGTTCAATCCCCAGTACCAAAAAAAAAAAAAAAAAAGAGTAATAATGCGACCCAAGAGCACACAATTCATAAACTCATTGAAGTAACCAGGGACAAGCAATTCTCACCAAACGGGATGATAATTAGCCATTATCTGATAACTCTCTGATGAAACTGTGATAATTAGTAAACCAATCAAAGCATCCCTTGGAAAAAGAAAGTGGAGAAAATAGAGAATGAGTCATCTGATAGAAAGGTTGGAGTTGAGAGAGGATGAGGCAGAAGCAGCCAAAATAAGCTTCCAGAGAGCAAGACAACTGACTAAGCAGAAACCAGAATGACAAAGTGGAAGGTGGAAGCTGACAGAAGTGGAAGAGGCAGAGTCTAAGAGAAGCTGAGACAGGGAGGGAAGGAGGGCAACAAAGACCTGCCTCCCCAGGGTGTCTGAGTATCCAAGTCCCAGGACTGCACTGGATCCATCCACTTCTCAAGCTGGGTTCTAGTTACCCTTTAATATCAATACCTGTCACATGAGTGTGACTCTGAATGAGACTCTGTAATCTTTAACAAAGGTGCGATTCTTCTAAGCTTCTCATGTCAGATGCAGCTTGAGGAGATTCCAAAATCCTTTGAGGTCTGTTTTTTTCCTCACCAATAAAAAGCTATGAAGTTATACTTTATATCTTTCAAAGTCTACAGAATGCAAAAATCATAACTGAGAAAAATATATTAGCGATTTCCCAAGCAAGACCTAGTTATTTCTTCCTGTGGCAGTGATCACAATTGGTCAGATAGTATCTAATGAAGTGAATAATGAATGATGAATAAGGGTGTACTGTGGTGTGTCCCTAAGGAGGTAGTGTTTTCCAGTACTCTGTCTGCCAGGAAAAAATGAAATAGATTACCTAAACAAGCCTAAATCTATGTTAACTTTAAAATAAATTCTTTTAAAAGGTTATTTATACATTTTTTACACTAGGTATAACACATTTCATATTAATCTACAGTATAAGGAATTAAAATTCAAGATGGTTGTTTTTGATCAGAGATAATTAAAAGTTTTGTCTAAATAAGGCTTTTCACACCCAATTACTGTTCCCTCAGTTTCCACACAGATTTTTGCTATTTGTTTCTTCTCTTAGGAATATTATCATATACCATGTAAGCAATGTGGAAATTTATGGGAGATGTAATGATCTCAGATAGTCAACAGTCCCTGGCTTTTATCTTAAAGTAAGGTTCTCATTGGGATGTGTCATTCCAGTTCAGAATATCATCACCTTGTGTTCATGTTAATTTTTATGATGATAGTAATAATAATAACGATTGCATTTCTTGGCACTGATTCCTGAAACAACTGGAGTACTGTTTGAGTGCAAATAAGTAAATGTAAAATCTGTGCCTCAGCCAGGTGTGGTGATACACATCTGTAATCTCAACTGCTGAGGCAGGAGAATCACAAGTTCAAGGTCAGCCTGAGAAACCTAGGGAGATCCTGGCTCAAAAACAAAACAAAACAAAACAAAAATTCTATGCCTTCAAGAAATAATGGAAGAGGAGCTGGGATTGTGGCTCAGTGGTAGAGCGCTTGCCTTACATGCGCGAGGCACTGGGTTCGATTCTCAGCACCACGTAAAAACAAATAAATAAAGAAATTGTGTCCATCTACAACTAAAAAAAATGTTTTAAAAAAAAGAAATAATGGAAGAAAGATTATACAACAGGAGCAAGAAAGGGTTTATCCCAGGAATAATTGATTGATTCCACATTCAGAAATTAATCAATATAATACATTGTATTCATGGAATAAATGGAAACACCACATGGTTATTTATAGGTGCAGGAAAAGCATTTAACAATTACCTTTTCATGATCAAAACACTAAAAAAAAACCAACAACAACTAGGTATACAAGGGGCTCTCCACAATCAAAGGGCATCTACAAGTGACTCACAGCTAACTTCATACTTAATGATGAAAGACCAAAAGCGTTCCTCCTACAATCAATAATAAGACAAGAATATCTGCTAATCTGCCCACCAAAAAGCCAAACATGGTGATGCATGTCTGTAATACCAGCTACTCAGGAGGCTGAGGCAGGAGCATCTCAAGTTTGAGGCCAGTTTTGGCAATTTAGTGAGAGCCTATTTCAAAATAAAATAAAAAGGGCTGAGGATATATCACTCACTGGTAGAGTGTTTACCCAGCATGTGTTGAGACCCCAGTATGGGGGTGGAGTTGGAGGTATATTGAATTAAGTGTGGGGGAGGGTGTCTGGAATTAGGTAGTCATGAAGTACAACAATTTTGTGAATACACTAAAATCCAATAGATTATACACTTTAAAATGGTGAATTTTATGGCATATATCTTAATTTTCTTTAAAAAAGGACCAATGTAAACTCTAATAGATAATTAATAATTAAAAGCTAAATCAGAAAAAAATAATGATGATTCAGCTTAAAAAACTGTTGAACAAAAGGGTTAGTGTAGCTGCTCTGCAAATGTTTTGCATTTCTTCATTGCTGCTTTATTCATTCATTCATCTGATACTTATTGAAAACCACTATGTGCCAAGTCTCATATATCTCTTTCTCAAAATGTGGTCAAAGTCAACCTTCTTATATGAAGGAGAACCATTACTTGTCAAACAAAGAAGACTCTTCTAACTTGGCTCATTACATAACTCATATTAGTGTTTCTGGAATTTGATATTTTTCTTACTTTTCTTTGTTCCTTCATCCATATCTTGCTTTTGTATTTCTTGTTTTCTCTTCTCTAACTCCCAAATCAGAAACAATGTCTTCAACAAGGCTCTTTATTTGTAAGAAATAAAAACATATTAAACTAGCACCAGTAATTGAATTACTGAAAGATTGCAATAGAAATTCTCATGGACAGCCAAAGATAGGAAACAAAATATGTGCTAGTGACTTTAGACTTAGTGGAAAATTCAGAACCAAAGTATTACCATCTCTGGAGACAACACTATCTCCCCTCCCCCATCTCTCTCCTCCTTCCAGAATGTTTATAATCTCCACCCACTTACCTATAATTCGCATTGCTTATGGCTTTGATTTCCCATTGCAAAAAGTCTCTGGTGCCAGTGCTACTTGTTCAACTTGTCATTATCAGACAGGTGCAGTCTTTCAGAGTGTCAATTCTGGATTCTTTAAAGAAACAATCTAATTGGCCTAATTTGGATTATCATCCCACTCAGATCTTCTATGTCCAATACCAGGGCTTCTCTCTCCAAAACAGACAAATGAGATCATGTCTCTGTGAAAGAGGTATGGAAAAGGAGTTATTAGAACATAGTCTTCCACAGACAACAGCAACTCTGTAGATGCACCATGCCCAATAATCTCAATCTGTAGATTCACTGTGTCCAATGTGGATTTTGTCATTTATACTTAAGTTAATTTAAATTTTAAAAATATCAATATTCATAGCCACAGTAGACACATCTCAAGTACTTGATTACCATAATGGTTAATGACTACTATATTGAGTATCACAGAATTTTCTTTCTTTTTTTTTTTTTTTTTTGGTACCAGGGATTAAACTCAGGGGTACTCGACCACTGAGCCACATCCCCAGCCCTATTTTGTGTTTTATGTAGAGACAGGGTTTCACTGAGTTGCTTAGCGCCTCGCTATTGCTGAGGCTGGCTTTGAACTCATGATTCTCCTGTCTCAGCCTCCCAAAGTGCTGGGATTACAAGTGTGAGCCACCGCGCCCGGCTCAGAATTTTCGACTATCTCAGAAAATTCTATTGAGCAGAGCTGTTACCAATGGTTAAAAAGAAATCAACGAAACTTGGAAAATTAGTAACAACCCTAATGAGATGATTAACCACTGGTATTCCAATTCTTCCCCCACTCCCAACCACCAACCAACAAGTTTACAAATACCTGTGTTTTTTACTTCCTGATTTTCTGATAAGAAACTTAAATTACTACAACAAAATGATTCACCAAAAAGGTAAAACATAGAACTGTCCTAGTCAATTTGGGACAACTGGTCACCCTACCCACATTTCGCCCTCCGCATTTATAGAGTTGTTTCATTTGGTATTCAGTTTTTCCACTTTCTTTTTCCTGAATCTTTGTTGTGGCTCCAGGAGGAAAGAGGCTACATTATCACTCTTGACTGTGAGCCAAATGGCCAGTGTTGCCAGCTGAGAGTTAAAGTTTCAAGATCATTAAACCCAGTCATGAGAGGTTAAGTGCTGTGTGCAAAGAGCAGCCAGATGGGCAGCTGTGGGGATCTCAGTGGAGTCAGGTGTCAAGGAGGGCACCGAGAAATACAGTTTTTTGTCTGAACATCCAAGGGACTGACTAGGGGATCTGGAGAGCTTGGAGGGGAAGGGCTTACTGCCACCAGACATGCACATTAGAATCACCCACCAAGTTTAAAATGCAGTGCCTAGCCAAACTAGTGAATCCAGAATTTCTGGGTCACCCATATTTTAAGGTCCCCAGTTGATTCTAATGTGCAACTGAGGCTGAGAACTACTGATTAAGATGGGCCTGTGAAACCTGCAGCCAGCAAAAGCTCATGGCAGCAGTTGCTCCAATGAATTTGAAAGAACTTCTGCTACTTTTCAGCTAGAGTAGCTTATGGATGTCTTGTTAGTCCATCCCACAGAATGTAAAGTGCCTGTTCTGGTCTCTTCCAAAGCTTCCTCCCTTGTGGTATCCCTGGCAGGACACTTTCCTGGGATGAACAAAGAACAGTCTTACACCTAGATAAGGCAGGGGCCAAGTGGCATTGCAAGATTTGAGGGATGCTCAGGAAGGAAGGTCTCCATTCTCAATGTCTTCTTTATCACCACATGACTTAAACCTGAAATTCTAATTAATATAGGTAGCTACACACACACACACACAAATAAATAAATAAATATAGAGTTTGCATTATCAATTGCCTATAGAGATAGGCAAATAATCTAAGCGGATGAAATAACCCTGATTTCCCACTCCTTTTGAAGAGTTAGCTGCTCTTGACTTGCAACATGGGAATGTGCACTTCGTTTTGCTAAATCTTACCATTTTTCCAGAGAAGGTAGCAATTTGGACTTCTAAAACCAAAATTTCCCATTTTTAAAGGCATGAGGCAAATGTTTTAAAATGTTTTTTTGTTGTTGTTGTTGTTGTTTTTTTGGTACTGGAGATTGAACTCAGGGGCTCTCAACCACTGAGCCACATCCCCAGCCCTATTTTGTGTTTTATGTAGAGACAGGATCTCACTGAGTTGCTTAGCGCCTTGCCATTGCTGAGGCTGGCTTTGAACTTGCGATTCTCCTGTCTCAGCCTCCCTAAGTGCTGGGATTACAGGCATGCACCACTGCGCCCAGCGTTAAAATGTTTTAAAAACATTGTCCAGGCCAAATGAACCTGTCTGCAGGCTGAAAAGTTCCCCTCAAGAGTGCACATGTCCCTGGGAGTAACAGCAGATGGCTTCATTTTCTCACAAATCTCTGTTGAAAGTTTTCTTTCTTTCTACAAACCAAGTAACCCTTCCTACTGCTTGCCTGCACTCCCATTTTCTCTTTTTCTTAACAAAGTTCCTCAAAAAGTACTTGAAAGTTGCTGCTTCTATCCCTCACCATCCACCATTTATTTCACTGCTTGTGATCTAGTTGCAGCCTTTGCCTCTTTATTGAAACTGTTCTCTTTAGTCTAGGGTCACTAACGACTCAGTTGGCAAACAATTTGGCTTGTACCCAGTTCTCACTGTACTATATCTCTCTATAGCACCTGATATTACCATCAATCCCCTCAGTCATGACCACCACCAACAAGGAAAGTGGCGTAGGCACTCACCACTGGCTGGAAATTTGGGTTGGTGGAGATCAGGACAAGGGTGATGCTGGGAATAGATAAAAGAAAGAAGCACAAGGCAGGGGACTCTGGGAAAGTGAGTGATACTGTAAGGCTCCTGGAGAAATTCAGATTTGAAATTCTGATCTGGAGATTTCGGGACCTGGGGAGAAAAATTGTATACTCAGCCTCACTAAATCAACATTTATGAAACAAAACTGATCTGTACCCTACCCCTCATTCATCTCTGGATCAGATGTCCAGGACTGGAGATGGAGGAGAAGAACTAGAGCAGGAAGCCCATGCTCCCTGGCAGGGGCAGTCATGGGGCAGACCCCCATTAGGAGTGCCTAGAACTCTTGGAGGATTTTGGTGACAACTGCCAAGCTGATGGGATACTTTCTGTTTGGAGAGGACTCTGAGGAGGCTGAAGTCATGTGGCCTCAATTTCCTTTAATATAGGTGGGAGAGGAGTGAGATAACCAGAAACTGTGGGGAAAGCAGGCACAGAAACACAGGGGAAGGGACAGAACTGTACACAAGCTCAAACCCTTTCCTGTGTCAAGGTATAGGACAAAAAGCTACGTCCCTATGTTTCCCATCACTATTTCTTCTCTAACTTCTTCTGTGGCCTGTTTCTGCCCTGAGGTCCTAAACAGAGGAAGTCCACAGGGCTTCTGAGCCCACCCCAGAACCTCTCTGTCAGAATCACTAAGGGAGAGAGCCTTGGTAGAAATGTAGAATTTCAGATTGAGGAAAAGAGAGGCTATGTTACGTCGTGTTTGAGATGCTCTGCTCTGGTCCACCCTCCTCCTGACTGCCAGATTAACTTTCCTTTTTGTACTGGGAATTGAACCCAGGGATGCTTTACCTCTGAGCTGCATTCCCAGCCCTTATATTTTGAGACAAGGTCTCACCAAGTTGCTTAAGGCCTCAGCCTCACTAAGTTGCTGAGGCTGATCTCAAACTTGGGATCCTCCTGCCTCAGTCTCCCAAGTCACTGGGATTACAAATGTGCACCACCACACCCTGTACCAGGTTAACTTTCTTGAAACTACAGCTTTCATCAAGTTAAACTCACTCAAAATTTTCACTGTCCCCTCATGTTCTATTAAATCAAGAATAAACTTTTCACTGTGCCTTGGAAAACCTTCACGACTTGGCCCCTGTTACCTTCCAGTTTCCTTACCCTCTAATATCGTCTGTGAGAACCATGAATCCTTCAAACTGAACTTTCCATTCCTTTCCTGTACCTGGTCCAGAGTTCAGTGAGATGATGGAGTGGAGGTCAGCTTTGTTCTGTAAATGTTTATTTCATGCTTTCTTGCCTTTGCTCAGATTGTTCTCTCTGCCTGATACCTCTTCCCCTCCTGCCATAACTTTGTCCAGTGAAACGGAACATGGCATGTCCTGTTCCAAAGGCCCTTCAACTGCCGTCCCTCTGGGCTTGGTCACTGGCCCCTCTCCTTAGCTTCAGCCTCCCCTCCCACCTGCTGCCTGGCTGGCCCTGTCCTCTACCTCCCAGTCCTACTCCTCAGATGCCTTCCTTTGTTATGCAGAGCAATGTAGTTTTCTAGTTCAAAATCCAAAGCCTCATTAATGTGCTCTGCCTCTGACCCTTGGATAGTTTGGAAGATCTGGTCAAGAATAAATTGCTCCTGTTTTTCTTCTTCTCTCCTTCCTTTTCCCTCTCCATACCACTAATCTCTATCAGTGAAAATAGTTTTAAAGCACTTTATTTTCTCAGTGATACAAATTATGACAACCCTCTTAAAAGATGAAAGTCACTATGGTCTGTTGATTTGATTGATAGATTACTACTGGTAGTTGAACTCAGGGACACTTTAAAACTGAGCTGCATCCCCAGCCTTTTCTTTATTTTTTATTTTGAGACAGGGTCTCACCAAGTTGCTGAGGCTGGCCTCAAACTTGCAATCCTCTTGCCTCAGCCTCCTAAGTCACTGAGATTATAAACGTGTGCCACCGTGCCTGGCTCAGGCATTTTAAATAACGCATTTGTTTAAATTAGTATTCGAACTTGTATGATGTCATTTCTCTTTAGTAGACTATAAAGTTCTTGAGGGCGGACAGTATCTTATTCATTTTGTATTCTTTGCAATGCTTGGCACCAAGCCTGGCAGAGAGTGGGCGCTAAATATCTGTTTAGTTGAAAGGACTCGAGGGTTGACTATCTAACATCTTGATCCCTCCCCCAGGGCTATTTTAAATGAAAGATTGGACATATAAACCAACTAGTTTAGCTATACTGAATATATTTTTCATACTCACCAAAATTGAAATAACTTTCTAGGGAAGAGTTGATATTAAAAATTTTACATATAATTATCCCCATTGATATTTTATTTTTCTGTCGTTTTATTGTGAGATTAATGTCTAGTATCTCTGCCCTTGCTGCCTCTGGATCATATTTAATTGAAGTAATCTGCTGAAGTATGTAACAATTAGTTCAATATATTTCAATGGGTGAAAGTGGCAAGTACTCACAACAAGGAAAGTTTTGTTGTTATTATAATTTACAACAAGATGTGAATTTTAAATATTAATTTGCATGTAAAATTCTGCATAGCAGCTAGCTGCCTTTTAGCTATCAGTTATTAGTAAGTATTCATAACGTATATTTATTAACTCTTACAGAAATTTCAGAAAAAGAAAATTGATATTTTGCAAACATTAAATTTAAAGATATATCTATGATAGTAAATTTTTAAAGTCTTTTTGGCAGTTGTTTTTCTACATATTTAGTTAAGGGATGAGACCACAAAAATGTAGATTTCAATTTAAAAATTCAAACATTCTACAATTATGATGTTTCAATTAAGTCATATGTGAGTATGTGGGGGGTGGGAGTATTGTTTAATGCAACCCATCCAGATGTAGTTAGGTAGGTTCAGGTGCTCCTCCAGGTATGACACACATCAGGAAAAGCAGTTCTTGTTAACCAAGTGTACAGAAGATTGTCTTTTAAAATTGGTATTATTAGCCAGGCGCGGTGGCGCTCGCCTGTAATCTCAGCACTTTGGGAGGCTGAGACAGGAGAATCATGAGTTCAAAGCCAGCCTCAGCAAGGATGAGGCACTAAGCAACTCAGTGAGACCCTGTCTCTAAATAAAACACAAAATAGGGCTGTGGATGTGGCTCAGTGGTCGAGTACCCCTGAGTTTAATCCTCAGTACCAAAAAAATAAAATAAAATAAAATTGGTATTATTATACAGTAAGAAATGTGAACAGTAACAAAATGCAACTGTAAAGAAATGCAACTGTAACAAAAATTAGATTAGCTATCCACCAAAGAACATCCACAATTTACAAACAGTATTGATGTACATGCAGAATCAGATTGGTTTTCACAAAAGTGGCTTTAATAATCACAGAATTAAAGACAATAACAGGGATTATCCTAGAGGTGATCTAGTTTCCAGCACATTAATAGGATTCAAAGCTTATGAGAGCAAAGAAAGAATATGCATGGCTATATTCTAGTTATGCAAAAATTTGATAATGAAATTTTATTTTGGAAGTTCAAACAATTATATTTATCAATGATAATTATAGCCATTAAAATATTTATTAAGCAATTATTAGGTACCTGCTATGAACTTAATAGCAGGTACTTAATGAATAATTGCTTAATTATGAACATTTTTTCCTCTGGTAAGGGTTTTTAGTCTGATATGTAGTACTGTTCACTCCATTGGGGAAATATCTACTCAATAATGCTGGACCTGAGACTGTGTAAGTCTCTTATCAAATGTTCCCATTTCAAAATCTTAAGATGATTCAGAAGCTTTTGTTTGTAGTTATTAAACAATTGTTCTGTCTCCCCCAAAGAGGGGAGATCTTCCAATAGCTAGCTAAATCCAGGCTTATTTTCAAATCAAGGGTAGAGAGGCCTTAAATAGACATGTGGTCATCAGTCATTAGTGTGGTAAGATTTGAGATACAAGACATTCTACTAAGAATACAGGCTGTCTTGCTGTGGTTCAAAGCAAGCACCTACTTGCAATTCCATAAGCAAAGAGTTGGAATTCTGGCCACATCAGGAAGGCCATTTGCTTTTTAGTGAGGCATCAGTGGTGTCTTGTGACAATGACTGTTTTCAGTTACTGCTATTTGGCTTTTAATGACCATAAATGTATATTTAAGTATGTTTATGATTAATTATAAATGGCTTTTAGTTAAGAACATCATTATTGAGTGTGTATCATTGTGTATTTGCATCAGCTTTATTTTGGGCCCATAATTTTTCTATAAGCAACTGCCAAATGAGACATCCAAAACACCAAAAGTTGCTGTATGATGATATTTAATTCATCATATGCTCCCCAGCAGATCTATATTATTTAAATAGCTTTCATCATACTAATTTAGGAATGATAATTTACAGTGCTATTCTATGATTTATAGATTTTTAAAAAATGTGTAATTTGTGTATGTCTTTGTTCTTATAAAATAAGCTAAATGTTCCAAGTTAGGAACATACAGTAGCATTTTCTTATTTTAAGTTTTTACTATCAAAAATTCTTTTTTATTTCTTTGTTTTTTTTTCCTGTCAAAAATGGGTCCAGTGAAGCTGGTGGCCTCACCCAACACTGATGGAAACATTAAAGCACATGCCATGCGTAGAATTCCAGCTATACCAATTAATGTATGTCCTTGGGCTCAATTTCTCTGACTCATATCCTTCACATAAAAAATAAGAAAAATAATACCTTTTATATAGAATAATTATGAGGCTTAAGTGTACCTAGTGCTTCAAAGCAATTATTATTTTTTTTAAATATTTTTTTAGTTGTAGATGGACACAATGTCTTTATTTTATTGCTTTGTACGTGGTGCTAAGGATCGAACCCAGGGCCTCACGCATGCAAAGCAAGCACTCTACCACTGAGCTACAATCCCAGCCCCTCAAAGCAATTATTGAATGAATAGTAAACATTATTATTCTGAATCTGTGATTAAATGATGGAGCTTTGTGTCCCGGCCTTGGGAAGCACCCTGTCTAGGGTGATTCCAGGCAGACTCTTCTGGAATTGATGGGCAGGATGAATGCATTGCAGCCAGGGTCCAAGAAAAGAAACCTGTGCCATGTCTCTCAGGCTGACTTGCATTTTGTAGGCACTGAGCAACCCAAAAGAAATCTCCATGCTGTCCCAGCAGGAACTTCTGATTTCTCAGGATGAGGTGACTCAATTGTCTATTTTGGAATTAATCTGTAATTTAATCTTGTGTGGGTATATAGGATTCCTTGGGCCTTCTTTCCATTAGCTGATGAGGCATTTCAGGATTTGTAAGAGGGGCCCTTTCAATCCATATCAAGTACTCAAGAGAATAGGTAAGGGTGTGTCTTATGCCCATAATATTGAACTCTTATTGTTACCTACCATGGTGGCTTTCTCAGAGCCTGTTTTTCACCTTGAGAGCAGAATACAAGAAATTTGTTCTTGGGCTAGAGATAAGGCTCAGTGGTAGAGTGCTTGCCTAGCACGTTCAAGGTCCTGGATTCAATCCCCAGCCCTGGAAATAAAATAAAAGAGGTTAATTCTTCCTCTGAAATTTCCAGAAAACCAGTATGATTTATGAAACTAATTTGTATGGACTTGAGAAGTGGACCCTAGGGATAGGATTTGAGTAACTGGATATAGCACAGTTGTGTTGATAACATAGACTTTGCCATAAAGTTCAGGGTCTGACTCCCTTCCCTTTGGTGAGGGGAGATGAGAATGTAGCTTGATCTGGGCACTTCCCAAGGGACAAGAGTTGAGCTAGGGCTTCATCCACGGCAGGAGACACTGAGGCTGTAAGAGCAGGAAAAGTCAAAATCATGCAGTATAGCCAAGGTCCAAATGGACCTTATAAAGAGCACCAGATCTGTGGTCCTAAGTATCTAGGTCAAGTTCAGAGAAAAGATAAGAAAAGGCAGAATATAAGAAGGGCAGAATCAAAAGTGGTAGAAGGGTCCAAAAAGGATGAGGAAGGAATAGCATTTCCAAAAATTTTTCTAGAATATCATGTATTTGGTTTGTATAGGAACTGAAGAGATGTTGGTGACCAATGGTATATGGGTGAGCACAAATTAAAGGGTGGGGGGTAAACCAGCCCAATAACAGGGAGATTAGTTATTCTCTCAGCCCAGGATGGTTTTAAACTTCTTTGGTTCAGCTCCTAATCACAAGTGAGAGGATCTCTCTCCTCTTCTCATCTTCCATCGAGAGCATCGTCCTTGTCCTTTTCTTTGAGACGTGTGGCTATTTTGAGCCATTGCAATCGTGGAGAGGGTGTACGTTGGTATTCATATGGGGAGTAAGCTTGGCTGAGCTTTGCTTTGCTGGGAAGTCCATGAGTGGAGGAAATCTTGCACCAACTGTAGACAGGAAGAATGGGTCTAGGGACAAATCATACCCTTCAAAGGTGGCCTCCAGTGACCTACCTCTTCCAACTAGGCTCCACCTCTTTAAGTTTCCATCACCTCCCAATAATGCCACTAGCTGGGAACAAAGTCTTCAACACATGAGTCTCTGGGTGACATTCCAGATCCAAACTGTATCGTTTGGATCCTTAGCCCTCAAGGGCTCGTGCCCATTCCACAATGCATCTTACACAGGGCAGTGGGGGGAGGGGAACGAAAATGATTCTTACTGAATGAACTGATTAACTTTCACAATGAGAGATTAAACAGAGAGTTTGAATGTATTTTTAAGTGATAAGCTAAGAAAGTAGTTAAATTTATCTTCCATCTTAAAGTGCAATTATGTTCTGCTTTTTAAATACAAAGGGCACAGTCAAAAAGATTGATGATGTCAATTTGAAAATCTCAATACAAGGGATACGTTTCTGAGAAAGAAATATTCAACAAGCAAAAAAAGAAAAATTTTAACAGGTCAATAACTTAGGAAGAAAAGATAAAATTGGCGAAATATCACCCAAAATTGTCAAATGGTTTTATAGGCAAATAATTCCCCTTAAAAATAAAAAAAAAAAAAAACGCTGTCTAGTTAATTTGGAAAGTTAAACATAATCTTAATGAGGAAATGGCACATGCTCAATGCAAACTGTTGTTGAACAGAAAGATACAGGATTGATTAACAGGGAGAAACATAATCTAAAGGAAATCTCCTGATTAGTTACTTTCATTTTTATTTTTATTTTCCAATTATAAAATAAATGGCTTAGAAAGACAAATTATTTTACTTGGCTTATACTTATCCTCTTGGAAAGCTTGCCCTTCATATAGTCCCTCTTTAAACCCAATAAATCATGCTGTAAGAAGCCCAAACACATGGTGAGGCCATTCGGTGCTCCAGGGGACTGCCCCAGATGAGCTTCCAGACAACAGCCATTATCATCTGTCACCACTAGGTGAGCATCCAACCTGGCTGAGCCTTCAGATGACTGCACATATAAAAAACTGCCTAGCTGAGTCCTTCTCAAATCCCTGACCCACAGAATCATGTTTTGCGCTGTGAAATTTAGGGGTAATATGTTATGTTAGCAATAACTAACCAAAGTTTCTGACTAGATAAAATTCCTAATTCTAAGAAATAACTTCTTAAATTCCTATATGCATCAGTGGAAATTCTAATTGAAGGATTAGTGGATGAAAGAGGCTGCCAAGTGCAGAGACTTAATGATTGGAGGGTAAAGTCTACAAGCGATTTTATGAGATCAGCTTGATGCTTCAAAAACTAGGTTGGACCAGCTAACTCTGAGATCACCTCAACGTAAGCTTGGGGATCAGGTTGAACCACCAGCCTTGCTGTGGAGCCAGAGGGACAGCACAAGGACTCTTGCCTGCATATTTGAGGTCCCTTCCTCCTCACAACAAAACCATATAAACTGGTCTGTACTTGCCACTTTCACACACCCCCTGACATCTGGGAGAAAGGTAAGGAAAAGAGGAAGAACTATGAAAGGCTGAGAATGCAAATGAAAGAGACTGATTTGCTTATATGCTTACCCTTAAACAGAAAGATACTGAGATATGGTAACTTTTAGTCAGCTTTACATTCCAGTGACTGAAAGACCTGAGAAGAAAAAATGAAGAGGAGGTAAAGTTCATTTAGGCTCATGGTTTCAGAGGTCTCAGTTCATAGACAGCTGACTTCATAGCTCTGGGCCCAACGTGAGGCAGAACATCATGGTGGAAGGGCATGGCAGAGGATATGGTAACAGTGAAACAGAGAGAGTGTGAGAGCTCTTCTCATCAGGGACAAAATATAAACCCCAAAGTCATGCCCCCAGTGACATTCTTCCTCCAGTCATACCCTACATGCCCACAATGATCACCCAGCAAATCCATCAGTGGATTAATCTATCAATGAGGTTACACCTCTCATAACTGAATCATTTTTTTTCTGAACATTCTTGCATGGTCTTACACATGAGCTTTTGGGGGACACTACATATCCAACCCATAACAATACTGCCAAACTAAGTTCAACTCCCATACTTTGACTGAGGAAGTTATATTCAGTGGAGAAAAAATTTAAAAATAAAATGTTTTATTTCACTACACTATGTATCTGTACCAAAATAATTATATATATTTTAAAAATACAATTAGATTTTAAGAACTAAATGCTTGCTGGCCAGAATACTTGTTGCTCATATCCAAATTTGCTAGATAGTATCCGATTTTCTTCATCCAGTGGGTTTACAGAAATAGCAACAACTTAAAGACTTGGAGCAATGGAGATGGTAGCTGATAATGACCTGCTGTAAATAATTATTTATGTCTTAATAAAAGGTCTTCCAGTTGTTTGAATTATTTGAACAAAGAGCAAGAGAAAGTGTAAAGAATCCAGATTTTAATTGACCATGTTTGTCTTTGATAAAAGCTGCCAGTTGTTAAACCCCATTAAAACAACAACCTTTGACATACATTATTTCTTATTCTTATGTTGGTCAAATAAAGCACCCCATTTTACAGTGGAAAGCATTGAAGCTGAGAGAGGTTCAACTTGCCCTAGATTACTTGACTAATAATTGCCAGAGGTAGGCTTCAAACTCAGGAGTGTCTGACCTCAAACTTGAGATCAGACACTTATTTCAACTTGCTGCCTTCCTATTGCTGTAGTCATTAAGATTTATATTCAGTTTACTTTCCATATTTTCTAAGATTGTACAGAAACAACCTCTAAGCATCCTCAGAAGTTGAAATATTGACAAGAGCAAAGCATGCCACAAGATTGAAATGGAAATAAGACTTTACAAAACACACAACCTAAACAAAGGGTTATGGACTAGAGAAAAACATTTTGACCTTTTCCATGTGAACAATTCAGAATTCTGAAAACACACTTAATAGAACACATTTACCAAGGAAACTTAGGGGAAAACTGCCTTGCAGAGTAGGTAAGTGATAAATATACATTGGTTTGATTTTTTATTTGAAGGAAATTAAAAAAAATTTTTTTTGTTAATCTATCCTGAGAATTCTATTTCTACAAAGAGTTGATTTATTTTTGCTGTGCTAACAATTTGGTAAAGGTTTCTATACCTTTCCTCCCAGTGAACCTATTGCAAATATGAGATCTTAAATTTATATGACATTTTATATCTCATTAATCATCCTCAGGTTTACAACTGTACTTTAAAAACAGTAATAATTTTATAATTCTTTCCTATTTAGGTATTGAAAATAGATCCCATTGGCAATATAGCATTAGATTGCCTGTGTGGTTTTTGGGTGATCTGAGGTTTTTTGTATGTTAACCTAATATGTCATTTATATGGATGACTTCAAAAGAGGAAAATAAATAAGATTCATATTAATTTTTTAAAAAGAGGACAATTTTACATGTATAAGCTGCATTTGAGGGGGCGGGATGTGCTACAAAAGGTATTCGAAATAAATAGGCGTATGATATCAAATAAATGGATGCATCATATATTATTGCATTTTGTTCCCTACTACTTTATATAGTAATATATGCAATGTATCCATTTATTTGATAGACCTGGTTATTTAATGCATAGTAGTATGTATATATAATATGTGTATATACATACTCTTACATGTATATATGTATATACATACATACATAAACATATATCTGTAGTGTCCATTTACTTGCTGTTGTGTGTCTATATCTTTTTATTTTAAACAAATGACATCAAGAAGGATATTCACTGAAATGTTAATGAGGTTCCCTGCAAGTGGTGGGATTCTAGATAATTTTTATTTTTTCTTTATTCTTTTCTGAGTTATTTTGAAGTTTTACAATGAATGTGTGTGTTTTTACAAAAATAATAGCTTTTCCAAAAATAAAAACAAGATATTATGGTACCAAATTGTAAAGACTAGACGACCAGAAGGAGATGGATTAAAGCCGCTGGGCAAGGCTTTATTGAAAATACACTCTCTCCGCTGAATTCTCCGGTCCATCAGAGTGTGTCTGGGAGAAATGGTGCTGGGGCTCTGGTGCACTGAGAATTTGAAAAGGCCCGGTCAGGAAGGGGCGGGCCTGGGGGCAGGAAGAGAGGCCAGAGTCCTTCCTGGATAGGTCAGGAAAAACCCGCTGATTGACAGGAGGCGTGTCTACTGGTGACATCAGCGTGGGGCTGGCCACTCTTGCAGCTGCCCTGACCAGTCCCTCTAATTGGACATCCTGGACCCTGATGGGACCTAACACAAATAAGTAACTATATTCCAAACTCTACCTCAAACAAGAAGCATACATTGAATAAACTGTGCCCAATGCATGGATACCACGTTGCTTTCCCAACTCCAACTTTTCATGAATCCCACAGATAGTTCAATGGCAGCTTGCACTCATGTCTTCCCAAAACATGATTCTTAATTTTCAAAGAAACAAAAGCTGACTTTTTGTTTTCATAATTAATTTGTTTATGTAATATTCAGTCCAATTATAATAATTACATTAATAAGTCTAAGAGGCTGAGTTACTAAGTAACTCAACTAATGAGAGCAGAAACGAGTAGGTGGCTTAGGTCAGGTTCCCAGAAAACAGATACTGAGATAGAGTCTTGGAGATGAGGAGCTCACTGATAATTGTCAGGAGAAACATCAGTAAGGAAGAAAAGAAAGCCCAGAATTGGGCAGAGGGAAAAATGTAATGCAGTAACAATGGAGGCCTCCATCAATCCCAAGACAGGTTCTAGAGCCGAGATGATTCTTTAAGGTTGTACCAAAACAAGGCAAGGACCTTTATACTACTGACTGGTTATTGGGTGTGCGCTGCCCCTGGGGCAGGAGTGTAACTTGAGCAAGGCAACTTTCTTTTCCCAAGGACAATTTCTGACAAAGAGGAATTTGACAGTAAGCCTTTCAACACTGCCAGGAGCTCACGGGATGGGAGTCTGACTCCTGGGGACTAACAAGGGTAGCACCCACAGCAACCACAATAGTCTGTGCTCACACTAGTTGGATCCAATTGCTTCATATAATGTAATTACCCTATATGGAGATGACTCCCCCAGGATTCTTACTGGTCTCATTTCTTGAAAACTTTAGAAGAGGAAGGTTAGTGGAATGAATATCTGCCACCATCATAGCTCATCTCAAGGCCACATCTGTTACTCATTATCTCCTCTTTGCTTCTCAATCTAGATTCCCCTCACCCTCAATCAACACCTTGGCTACTCCAGTTGGCTGATCTTTTGTGGCAACCCAGACTCTCATTCCAGAATGGACTGGATCCTTGTCATTATATCCTTTCTGATCATGATAGTTAGGTTGTCCATCAAAATGAACAAAGGAGCACTAAAGAAAAAAAATTCAATGACACTTGCTAAACCATGATGAGGCTGACTAGTATGGAATATCATGATAGGTATAAGGACCAATGCAATGGGATTTTGCAGCCTGGGAGAGAGATTGGGCTCAACTCCCAATACCACATGGCAAGTGAAAATTTAAGGCTAAGGATTAGGGTAGGGGTCAGTGGATGTAAAAGATTACTAAGAGGAAATATCAGTCTAGAGGGGCAATTATGGCTGAACTGACCTAACAAGATTCTTGCTGGGGCTGGGAATATAGCTCAGTTGGTAGAGTGCTTGCCTTGCATGCACAGGCCCGGGGTTCAATTCCCAGCACCACAAAAATAAATAAATAAATAAAAGATTCTTGCTGAAGACAGGCCAGATTGATTAGATGGCCAGCTTGGAAATAATGGAGGATAAGAGACCAGACCAGAGATATAGGATGACCAGATATTGAGGGAGTTCTTGCTAAACTTAGTTATCAGGATTCTGTTAAAACTGAATTTTATAAGCAAGTGCAGAGATGGGTCTAAAAGAAATTTCAGGAAACTGATTGAAGTTTGGCCAAGTAAAGACTATCAAAAATCTAAGAAATGGGGCTGGGAATATAGCTCAGTTGGTAGAATTCTTGCCACACATGCAAAAGGCCCTGGGTTCAATCTCTTTCACCACACACACACACAAAAGTACTAAAGTACTAAGAAATGCTTCTGTAGATCTCTTGGGTGTAAAAATTACCGTTTCCTACCTCAGTAATGAAAAATAAGTGCTATTCCTTGACAAGTAAGTTCAATTACTCTTCAGTAGGTTGATTCTTTTGTTGTCTATTAATCTATTAACACAAGGAGTCCTAAGTGATTAGACAATATCTGTAACTGGATATTTACTGGCTGATAATAATTTGCCTAATGGAAGCTTTGAGTCACCTTTGAGAACCAAAACCTCCAGATACACAGCCTGTCATTGTAAGGATGAGAATGATAAAGGCAGAGGTCAGTGTTCCACCCTAGTTCATTGTCCCATATAGTTGACTTGCTGGGAACAAAGTATATCTGGTCATTTATTTGGGATGCACACCGTGTCCTGGAATGTGGGAGTCCTGTCTTCACAGAATATCAAGTGCAAGCTGACACATAGCTTCCTCTTCAAAAGACCATTTTATCATTCTCTTGGGTCAGCAGCTTCTAGATGATGTGGCTTTATGAGAGGTCCAGTATTAGGTCTCTTGTTCTGAAAGGATGTAGAGAGTCTAGGTTGATTATTTGAAGCTCAGATACTGGTGCTGGCTGAGGCCCTTTGGTGAGAAAGTCGATATATGTCCAGAATAGATCTGGTTCCATTAAAGATAAATGAAGTTGTCAACGAGTGTCTGAATTGATCTTTTTGAGGGATGATGCTATGTTAGGAACCCACTCTCTGGATGGGAGGTTAGACTTTGGCCTTGGTAAATGGAAACACATGGTGTGGGCTCCATGTATACTTTCCTTTGCTGTCATCAGTCATTCAGTTCCTGAAGGCAATGTGCTACCACTGGGCTGGGTGGCTGATTGATGGGCTGCCTGACATTGACTGATCAGATCATTTTGTCTACTTGGTCATCTTGTGCCTCCTCCATAGTAGATACTTTCTGTTAGGTATGAATATATAATACAAAGATATTCACACTTCATGCCCCATTCAATAGGCTTGCCCATGAGCTTCCCCCTAGACTTCCTCCTTTCTTATTTTCTAAAGTGTCTCCTTCCAAACCCCCCCTTCCCAGCTAAACCACTGCCCATGGGCTTAATGTCTATTTTTATCTTCAGCCCACCTCTCTTACACAAAGTCAATGACCCGGTACACTAACTGAAGCTCTCCCCAATGTTTCCATTCACTACTGTCTTTTAGGATTGACCCCAATTTAGGTTTAACCCAAATTTTAACTATTCTTTTCTGCAAACAATATTCCTAAGTGAGTAAAGAGACAAGTCATAAACTGTAGAAAATACTTGCAAATTACATATCTGACTTATATAAAAAATGAATAAAGAAATTTGAAAACTCGACAGTAAGAAAATAACTCAAAACAAAAATGGAAAATTTTTAAACACATACTTTGCCAAAATGGATATTCAGATGGTAAGCAAGTACACAAAAAATTGATCAATGTCATTTGTCCTTAGAGACACGCAAACTTAAATCACAGAGAGATACCACCATGTACCTATTAGAACAACTCTAGAATGGCTTCTTGATGTAAAAACAAAACAAAACAAATACTGGGAATACAAGATGGTACAGGCATTTTGGAAAAACAGGTTGGCAGTTTCTTATAAAATTAAACAATACATTTAACCATCAGCCTAACAATCTCCCTCAGATATTTTATTAATGATCACTCTGAATTGGAAGCAACCCCAAAGTCCTTCAGTTAGTGAATAAGCAAACTGTAATCATTCACACAATACAAAACTATTCAGTAATTTTAAAATGAACCACTGATACAAATAAGTAATGAAATAATATCAAATGCACTTATATTCTGTGAGAACAACCCAGATTTAGAAGGCTAGGTACCACATGATTCCATTTATATGACAATTTGGAAGAGACTTTCAAATCAGTGGTTGCCAGAGACCAAGGGTGGAGGGGGTGGGGCATGGAGTGATTTTGGTGGTGGTAACATGACTAAAAGCATTTGTCGATACAACTGAATACCAACAATAATTAATTTCACTACATGCAATTTATTTTTAACAACCAGAGATTTCTAGTTTTAAAATAATTGATGCATTTACTGGCAGTAATCAACTATTTGATCTTACCTGAAAACCAGCATCTTTAAATCTGTACCTCTGTAATATAGACCATCTGTTTTAAAATAGCTCTTTCAGGATGTCACTTTTAAAAATTGGTATATCTAGAAATATATAGGAAATAAATTAGACTTGACCTCAAAGGGCGCACAAGCTTAATTGCATTCTTTCGCGTCATACTTGAAAATATAAATTTAAGTGACAGGTATAGAAAAAAGTTTCATCCCCTGTGAAACTGTTCAACCATCCACCACCCAGCCCACCCATTATTCACGGGGTTGGGGGGGGCACCTAGCTTCCCTTCTTCCAAGAAGGGATGTCTTTCTGAGCTCCTGTCCCCAAGGAGGAGTATGCATCTGTTTGGAGGGGCCTACACATCACTCCAAATGCTTCTTACAGAGCAGTGAAACCTAGGACCCTTCCTCCATCCTGGGAAGTGTTCTCTCAAGGTTTATTGAGATGATGGTATAACTTTATAGTATAGTAGTCCCAGTGACCAGAATGGCCTTGTACAAAGAGCAAAACCTTGCCAGTTGCCACCCTCCCCCAGCTACTCGGCATATTTTGTATTTCAGACTTGGAGCAAGAGTAGGAATCGAGTCTATGTATCAGTCTTCATATAAGGAAGTTTCTTTCATCTACTGCATGTTCATAATCCCTCAGAGCAGAGAGAATCATCCCCAGCAACTTCTGCTATCAAAAAGATACAAATAATAACCTGAACAATGTTTTCTTTTCACTCAGCTGTTTGTTAAACGCTTAGTACCAGAAGCTTCGAAACATAAAAACTGCGACCCATATCTCTAGCTCTTAAGGAGCTGCACGCTGATCCCCCAGGTATCCCCTTCCCAGGATCTGTCCGCCTGGCGCTGAGGGCGACTGGCCATCCCGCTGCCGGGCTCCGGCCACCAGGGGGCGCTGCGGCCTGCTCTCCCGGGAGCGGCCGAGCCAGCCCGGTGGGTGTTTCTCTCTCCCTCTCGCGCTCTCTCCTCCCGGCCTCACATCCGGGTCTGGAACGCGGCCGCCGCTGTCAGTGTTGGTGCGGGCGCGTTGGGGCCGGGCCGGGGCGCAGTAAATGGCGGCGGAGGGAGGCGGAGCGGCGGCCACGCTCAGTCCAGAGCCCCCGAAACTTTAGTCGCGAAGCCCCACAACTTTCCGGGAAGTGCTGCCGCTCCGGGGGCGTGGACGGAAGGGGAAGCCGAGGCGGGAAGTCTGGGGGAAGCGGCGGGGAGCGGGGAACCTCGAACCCGCGGCGGGGGCGGTGGCTGAGTCCGCCCGTGCCTCGCGCCGCCGCGGCCCCCGCCTCCTCCGCGCCTTCGCGGCGGCTGGAGCCGGGACCGCGCGCGGTGCCTAGCCCGGGACTGCGCGGGCCCTCGCAGGCGGCGGCGCGCGGAGCCCAGCCGAGCCCCCTCCTCGCGACCTCCGGGCCCTGTTGCTTGGGCGCAGTCGGCGCGCCTGAGGCCGGGGCTGAGGGTCCGGGCGTCTGCGCGGCTCGAGGAGGAGGCCGGGCCGCGCGGCCAGGCGTAGACCCGCCGGACCGGGGTCGTGGAGCCGGGCCCCGGGTGTTGCATGCGGGGCGGGGCGGCCGCGAGCCGGAGGCGAAGATGGAAGGCTTAACGCTGAGCGATGCGGAGCAGAAATATTACTCGGATCTCTTCTCCTACTGCGACATTGAGAGCACCAAGAAGGTGGTAGTCAACGGGCGGGTGCTGGAGCTGTTCCGGGCCGCGCAGCTACCCAACGACGTGGTCCTCCAGGTAACGCCGCGTCCCGGGGTCGGCCGGCTGCCGAGGGGTAGCTTCCCTGCGGCTCAGGCCTCCAACCGCCCTCCTCCGCGAGTGGGAGTGGGCGCCAGAAGGGCTGGTGGTGAGCAGGTTTCCCCGGGCTTTCCAGCTGCGGGCAGGTGCCCGTGCGGCCGCGACTCGTGCGGCGGCCGAGGAGGAGGGGTCGTTCTTAATTAGAAGAAACTCCTGCGATGGAGGTAATGGTCTGAGGAGCCCTAACTCCTCATCCTTTGACTGCTCCTGAATCTTTGTTTTCCAAACACTGGAAGAACACTTACCATGAAGCATCTTGGGTTGTTAATGTGTTTGAATCCTAGATTCTGATACGTGCATAGCTCTTCGGTTCCTGCAGAGTAGGTTACCAATATAGGCGGAATGTTATTTTAATTCTTGAATTATCCAAGCTGACCTCATAACGTGATTTTTGTAGATTAAGAATCGAAAAAGCAATTTTTAAAAGGAGACAATTCTTAGGGAAATTAAGAAATTCGAACTTTCAGCTAATTGTTTACAGGTAGATTTTTTTAAAACTTGTAATTACTCATAGAACGTGCGCCTGATGTAAACTGGACAGTGTTAACCAGTGGACATTGGATTGTATTTGGTGAAACTTGTGGATTTAGCTTGGAAGGTAAGTATTAAGCAGCTTGGAGTGAAATGTGCATATTTGCATCAGTCTGTAGTCTTGGAGGCAAACAGGGTAAATTTAAGACTTCTTTATCATCTGTGTTCAAAGCAGAAGGCTTCCTAGAAGTTCTTATCTGGTGTATGTGATGAGCATCAATGTTACTCTGTTTAATGATTCATAGCTGCTAGTAAGAGTCTAACTGCACGTCTAAAACAGGTTTTAAGCTTTCATTGGTCCAAACTAGTTTTCCAGATCTCCTCAAAGCCAAACACATAGGTGTAATGCAGTGGACTGCGGAGGATTGGGCCTATAATTTTGAGGCCTGGGTCTTTGACTCCACCTCCTGTCAAGTAACATTGTGACTGTGGGTAAGGCACTTTCCCTCTTCAAGCATGAGTACTGTATGTTCATTTGTAGACTAAAAGTCACTTGTCTTCTAATAAAAATTATGTGAAATATAAACATGTTCACACATACACCTCTGATTTAGAAATTACCTGTGCATTAACTAAGTTGAATGAGTTTGATCTTTTTGCATACTCTTGTATGTTTTATATTGAATTTTTTAAAACCTGGGGAGAAAAAGTTGAGTTTGTTAGGTGCCAGTGAAGGACAGGTAGTGGACTTAAATTCATGCTGTTGAAGAGACAAATGGTAAATATTTTAGTCTTCATTGGCCACATGTAGTCTCTACTTGTGTGTTACCCGCCCCCACAACTCTTTAAAAATGTGAAAACCATTTTTAGCTCAGGAACATAACAAAATGGGGTTTGTAGTGTGCTGACCCTGCTAAAGAATGGTGGTAGTGTGAACAACTGCACTCTCCTCTTATAGATTTGAAGTAGGACTTAAAGAGGTCTGGTCAGAACAGGCTTGCTTAATGATCCTGCTTTTTGTGGAACAAAACATACCTTCAGGTCAGTTAGGAAATAAAAGAGAAACTTCCCATGTTCTATTTTAGTTTATGTCTTTGGGGCAGGAAGAGTTGAAATAAGCTGACTTTTCATCTTTTTAATGGTGCACAAGACTTGATGTTAAATATATTATTTAGGACAGACAAAGTAGCATCAATTCACCTTTACTTGAAATATAGTCTAATCCAAATTATGTTTTGCTCAATTTTATTAACATTCAAAATAAATTTGTCATCTTTTGTATAAAGTGTTAAATATCTTTACTATTCAGGATTCAGTGACAAGTTATAGGAATTCCCTGTAGAAGGACTCTTACGGTAATATATACAGATTAAGCATCTGATTTGAAAAATCTAAAATGATCCAAAACTTTTTGAGGGCCAATATGATAGCACAAGTGAAAATTCCACACCCCAAAACTTTGTTTCATGCACAAAATTATTAAAAATATTGTATAAAATTACACTCAGGTTATGTGAATATGGTATATATGAAACAAACAAAGTTAGTTTTAGACTTGGGTCCCATCCCCAAGATACTATGTATATGCAGATATTCCAAAATCTGAAAATAATGAAATCTAAAACATTTCTGGTTGTCCTTGTGGAAGGATACTAAACCTGTACTAGATAGCAATCTGGATATTTTGAAGGAATTTTTCTTAAAGATGGGCCTAAGACATAGAAATGTGAGACAAAAGGAAAATATGGGCCCTGTTCCCCTTAAGGGAGTTGGGATTTTCTAAAAAGTCTTCCATTGCTTTCTAAGTAAGAATCATTTGGGGCAACTCACATATTATACTGAGTACTCAGCAGGACTAACGAGAAATAAGAGGCTCTTAAGGATCTTGTAAATTGTAGGAATAGTCATGTGTAACATAGACTGTGAATGCCATGGGAGGGTTGTAAAGTATTCCGTAAACATAGAGGAGGTATGACCAGAAAGGTTTCTTGACTTAATTCAGGTGGGCTTTAAGTTGGAGTGAGGGAGGGGAATAGAATGCAAAGGGCTTCCAGGCAGAGAGAAGACATAGCCAAAGGTGTACCATGGTCCTTTTCAAGGACTAGTAGATAGGCAAATTTTCAGGATAATGGAACTTAGAAGCCATATTACAAAAGACTGAAAATCAGGCAGGAGACTTCATACATATTTCAATAGGCAGTGGAGACCCATTGAAACTTTGAGGGTGGGGAAGGATGCTAGATAATGGCAACCATACCAGAGTAACAGCAGTGTAGTAGAAAAGGAGGGACTGGTTGAGGGGCTGCTGGGTAGTCATTACATGAAGTGCCGTGTGAAATAATGTTTAATTTTTAGGCCAGATTATCAACACTGTGTGGGGAGCTTTGAACTAATTGTGAACAAAGGTAGTAGACTTAAGAGAAAAGACTTAAAAAGAGTGCTTTGAGAGAGGGGTCTTTGTGAGTGCCACAGTAGTTAGGGGAAAGCAACGGAGGGTGACTAATGTGCGGGCTGATTTTGTATCATAGATATGAAGTAACAAGGAGCTGGGCCAGTGGCACTCAAACATGGAGTGAGGAGGTCATAGAGAGTGATTTTTGCCCCCAGCCAAGGTGGGGCATTTGGCAATGTCTAGAGACATTTTTGAATGTCATAACTGGAGAGGGAGAAGCCAGGGTTCTACTATTGGCATGTAGTTGGTAGAGGTCATAAATTATACTAAATATCCTTTAAGGCCCAGGACAGCTCCCCATAACAAGAATTATTTGGTCCAAATGTCAGTATTGTTGAGATTGAGAAACCCTGACCAGGATTCTGGTGGTAGCAGTGGGACAGAAAATGAGGCTAGAGATACAATAGTGATTATGGAGGTACACTTGATAGATCTGGGTTGCCTGGCATAATTTAGGTGGGAAAAGAATGGGACAAGAATTATTCATTGTTGGACGTCACTCACAACTAGAAAAGGGCAGGAAGAAGGCGTGAT
Source organism: Geosciurus inauris (assembly GCA_004024805.1). Classification (NCBI taxonomy): domain Eukaryota; kingdom Metazoa; phylum Chordata; class Mammalia; order Rodentia; family Sciuridae; genus Geosciurus; species Geosciurus inauris. The sequence continues at coordinate 51,647 of PVHX01006448.1, forward strand.
TTTTTTAAAGAGATAATGATGGGTTTGATTTCAGGCATTTTGAAGTGACGGTGCAAATCTCCGGAGATAGTTGGAAATGGGATTTGTCTATGATGAATGTCAGTTCTTACAGTGAAGTTCGCATTTGGAGTCTCTTCCTCTCTTCCTCGCCTGAGTGTTGGGGATAGGGGCCAGACAGTATCTCTCACAGTGGGCATGCACACACACATCAGGGCCTTGATTGATCCAGTAGTTCTTGGTATTGTTAATAAGCTGTCGTGAGAAAGAGCTGAGTCATCTGGAGGAATGAGTGTAGAGAACAAAGAACAGAAGACCAGAGCTGGTGGAGGAAGGAGCTGGCATTTATTGAGTACCTAGTGAGTTCCATTTACCAAGCAAATCATTTTCATTCTAGAACTCATTTGATCCTTGGCAACAACCCTGTGAAGTGGGTATTCTGGTTTATTAACCAGAAACTTGATAGGCAGAGAAGTTAAATAACTTGTTTATAAGTAGTATTTCTCCCTTACCGTCATTTCTTGTCACCTCCTAGCTCTTTTTTCCCTTCACTGTTAATGTCATTTGGGGGCAGGGTGAGGAATAAAATTCAGTTAGATTTTGATTTGCCCATACTTTTTATGAAGAGTAGGGATTTTATTTGGTTTTCAGTTATTTTTGTATTTCCCTTTTGCATAGTATAGAGTTTAATGTATGAAAATATCTTGAAACACAACCACTTCAAAGAAAGAGGGAGATTCTCATCGATGTCTTGGGCACACACATACAATTTTATATTACAGCTGTCAGACATCTTAAGGTATGTTCATTACACTTGTTTTGGAATAGCAGTGTAAAACTTATTTTGGATTGAAGGGTTGGATTTTGAAGACAGTGTCAATAGACAAAATGAAGGAGTTAGCACTTTGTAAAATTGCTTCATGCCACAGAGCTGAATGAGGGGGAGAAAAATCTGGCTCTTAGGATTTCATCATAAGGAATTTTACTGTGCACTGAGCAAGAAAATATTTAGTATTGTGTCTTAAAAACAACTTTTCCAGAAGTAATTTACTTTTTAAAGATTAGGAAAGGTATATTATTTGCCATATCATTTGTTTTCTTAGCTTTCACTTAAAATATTTTGAGAAATATCTTAAAACTTAATGCAGGCTTTGAATACCTAATAGCTTGATAAAAAGTTCTAGTACTAACTGTTCTTTTATTGAAGTTTGCAAGCAGTGTACTCTATTAATGAAGCTGAAACTCTTTAGATCGTTTGTGTTGAGCAATATCTTGGTAACATTTGAATAATGTGCATAAATTTAATGGGGGAAGGCAACAAAAACAAAATATAAACCATTTTGTCTTTCCTGAAACTTGTTCAAGTTGGTTATAAGATCTGTTCATTAGTGATAGGTCTAAAAATAGGGAAGCACAGTCTCATTTATGCATTAAAAGTAATCAACTTAATAAAAATGTCAGATGTGTTACTCTAAAGGAGTAATTTTTTTCATTTGTAGTTCTTAAATCACTAAAATAATTGTAACAAACTTCAAAAATAAAATTTTGTTAATCATCGTTCTGTCTGTAGCTGAAAAACATGCTGTTTGAGAAAGAAGTCACAGTTAATGTCTTTATGCAGTATCATTTTTACTTTTAAATTTCTCTTTCCTTTAGCTTCATATCATGCTAGTTTTAGTTCATATGTCCACCCCCTTCCCTCAATAGTCCAGAGTTAGAGTTTTAGTATTTTGGGGAAATTATGCTAAGCATTTTGACAGACCTACAAAATCGCCTAAGAAGCTGGTAAGAAACACTAAACATGAGAGTCCTGGCTTTAGCTAGCTTTGTGGATCTTGAACAAATCACATGTCTGGGTTTTAGTTTTTAGCACATGAAATGATTGGATTGGATTTTTGTGATTTCTGACTCAAATGAATGTCATTGTGTAGGGGTGGTTACTCTTTTCAGACACACCCTAAGTGGCACAGATTTGTGATTAGTTGCTTCACCATTTTAGCACTTCATTTGGTTTCTTCACATTTCTTTGAAGGATTCAAAGAGGAAAGTCTAAGCTTAAAATTTTGTAGTGACTGTATTATAAAAGGAAACTGATGGAAGGGTCCTAAGTCCACGGTGTATAATTCTTCAAGGTATCTGGCTAGCAAGAATTTGAAATGGGTGATAGAACTTGGCATTTCTGAAACTTTTCTTCACATAGGATTCATTTTCTGTAGCCTTTCCTGTGACAGATGCATCTTTCATTCATCTCTTCCCCCTTTACCTCTAGTAAGCCATTTGTCTCATGGAAGTTAACCATACACATTTATTTGGTTGAGGACTGGTAAATTACAGAGCTTTGGCTTTTTAAAAACAATACATGTGTTTTGTTTAAAAAATGGACTATATGTTGAATTTGAGTTCTAAATTATTAAATCTTGAAGCCAGAATTTATTAGTCTGTATCTTTTGGGTTGTTGATTCCTTTGAGAGTCTGGTGCACATACTGGACATCTGCTTATAAAACATAATTGCACATACTTTAAGGTTGTCAATCTTCCCCCAACCTAATCAAGCTTATCTCATTAATCTCTATGTTAGTATAAAGATAAAACAACTAGACCTGTGAAATGCTGAAAATAGGTATTTCTTAAATCAGTGTTTGTGATCACTATTTATATTCAGGGTATATATGCAGTTTTGAGAAATGTCTTCTCTGCCTTCATGGATTATAACAGTGCTAATGTTAAAAAGGAAAAATTGTACAAAAATAGAAAATCATTGGGTAAGGAGGCAGTGGGGACCTACTTGTGTGCAAGGGAAGGCCTCTCAGATGAGGCGTGGACAGGGAGATGGATGAGAGAGATGTTTCATACAGAGAAAACTATGTGAAAGGCCTGAAGCTGTGAACTTAATGTGTTAATGTATTTAAAGAAGTGAAACGCCGAAGCATTAGGATGTAAAGGGAGAATGACAAGGACTGCATACTGCAGGGAGTTTGGATTTTAATGGGATTGTACAAAAGTTTTTATTCAGGGAAGTAGCATTATTGGATTATATTTTTAAAAAGATTACTCTGACTGCTGTGTAAACAAAGAATGCTGGGGCAAGTAGAAACAAATTAGCCAGTGGAAATGCAGTAATCTGTACAGGTAAGATAGAAGTGGCTTAAATTAGTGTGGTGGCAATTGGATGGAGAAGAGTGGATATATTTGAGATTACTTGAGGTGACAGAAATAGTAAGGCATGGTAATGGATTGCATATAGAACTTAAGGGAGAAGAACTCAAGGGTGTTGTTGTTGGAAGTTGCCATTTTTTAATGGTAAGGAAAGGAATAGGTGTTTGGAGGTTTTACGTTTTATTTTGGTGGATGGATAGTGGTGAATTCAGGAATTCTCTTTTGTCTATTTTAAGTTTAGAAAAGCTTGTGAGAGTGTCAAGTAGGCCTTCACCATAGAAGATCTACAAATCTCAAAGAGATATGTGGCTTGGAGATATCAATTTGAGGATTGTCTGTATATTGGTGATTGTGTAAGCAATGGCAGTGGATGAAATCACTGGAAAAAAAAGTCTATAAAAAAAAGAGAAAGTATTGTCTATAAATGGAGACATGGAGAACACTGAACATTTCTAAGTTGGGAAACTGGAAGGCCTCTGGGAAGGAGACTAAGGACAGCAAGAATGGTTGGAGGACAATGGGAATGCCTAATGTAAACTATGTCATGGATGCCAAATGAAGCAAGTGTTTTAAAGGAGGGAGTAGGCGAGAGAGTTTGGCTGAGAGGTTGAGAAGATATGGGCAGAAATGTGGTCATGGGATTTGGCAACCTAGAGGTCATTGATAACTTGAATAAATCAGTTTCATGGACTGGATGCCAGATTTAAGTGACTTGAGAGAGAAAATGGTGGCCGAGGAACTAGAGATGTGGTGTGTAGACAGCTTTTTAAAGAAATTTGCCTATGAAAGAGAATAGATATAGAGCAGAAGCTGGAGGTGAATGAGGATATAAAAGAAATTTTTTTTTATTTTATAAGAATAAGGAATATTGCAGCATGATTTTAGTTGTTACAATTGATAAAGGAAGGAAGGAAGCAGTCCTTGAGAAAGCAAGGATGGTCAGGATCCTGACTGCACAGAGTTCTTTGATGGGAAGAGCACCATTTCCTCAGTTTTAACAGAGGGTAAGAAAAGAACATGGATTCAGAGGCAAGTAGTTGTGTAGATTTAATTGGGGGAAGTGATTTGAATGTTCTGGACTAATATCTTCTATGTTTTCTACAAACTGAGGCAAGGTAAACTAGTAGTGATATGAATTCTTCATATGATAGTAAAAAAAAAAAAATTACAATAGAACCAAAAAGATTGGAAATACTTAGGAGTAAATTTAGTAAATTTTTTTAATATGAAAAACTACAAATCATTACTTGGAAACTAAAGATTTAGTAAGTGAAGATAGTATAAGTTCATTGAATGTTGAGATGGTAGTTCTTTGCATCTTGATTTGTACATTCAACAAAATCCTAATAGGTTTTTTTTGTAGAAATTGTTGACCTATCTTGAAATTGATAAGAAAATAAGGACCTAGAATAGTTGCAACAGTTAAAAGAAATAGGAGACTTGCCTTACCTTATTTAAAAACTGACTATAATGCTATTGTAATCAAGACAGTGTGATTGGCCTAAAGTTAATAAGCATGTACTTCAGTGGAACAAATTGCAAATTCATAAATATGCCTGACATTTATCATCAGTTCATTTTTGAAAGTGTCAGAACAGTTCAATGGGGAAAGGATAGCCTTCTCAACAAGTGGTTCTGGGACATTTGGATATCCATATGTTTAAAGAAAATGTATTTAGACATGTTGTATATACTTTACACTGTACACAAAAGTTATCTTAAAATAGATCATGGACTTAATTAGGAAACAAAATTATAAAACTGCTAGATGATAAAACTGCTAGGAGAAAAATCTTTGTGACCTTAGGTTAGGCTGAGTTCTTAAATATGACACTAAAAGCATGAGCCAAAAAGAAAAACCTGATTAACTGGACTTTATCAAAAACTTTTCAAACTTTGGACACTTCAGAGGATACTTAAGAAAGTACAAGACAAAACACAGATTGAGAAAAATTTGCATGTTACAAACATGATAAAGGTCTTTAATCTAGAATGTATTTAAAAATCCTAATACTTGGTTATAAAGGAAAAAGCAGTTTAAAATGGGAAAAGTGGATATTTCACCAAGGAAGATAATGTGAATAGCCAGTAAGCATATGAAAAACATTCAGCATCATTAGTCATTAGGGAAATGCACATTAAACCACAGTGATGTACTGTCACACACCCAGTAGAATGACTGTAATTTAAAAGACCTATAGTACCTACTATTGGTATTGTGGAGAAACTGGAACCCTTATACACAGCTCTTGGAAACAAATGGTGTAGCCATTGTGGAAAACATTTTGGCCATTTCATTTTTTTTTTAAGTTGTAGATGGACACCTTTATTTTATTTATTTATTTATTTTTATGTGGTGCCGAGGATCCAATCCAGTGCTTCAAACATGCTAGGCAAATGCTCTACCATTGAGCCACAACCCCAGCCCCATTTTGGTTATTTCTTAAAAAGTGAAAATACACATACAAACAAAATTAATTGTAAATGTCTTTTAGCTTATTCACTGTGGTAAAAAACTATATAATCAAATGTTCATCAGGTAGTGTTTTAATAAATAAAACATGGCATATCTATAGAATGGAATACTACTTTGCAATAAGAAGGAACAAATTATTAATATATGCTACAACAGAGGTGAATATTTAAAACATGCTAAGTGGTAGAGGCTAGGCACAAAAGATTACCTATTGTGTTGGCTTTTATATGAAATGTTTGAAAATACAGACCTGTAGAGATAGCCACAGTGGTTGCCTGAAGCCAGGTTAGGAGAAAGTCTTGAGGGAAATATTTGAGGTGACAGAAAAGTTCTTAAAATAGGTTTGTGTAATGGTGCACAACATTATAAATTTTCTTAACTCAGTAGGTTGTGCACTTGTCGTGATTGAGTTTTATGGTATATAAATTGTATCTTAAAGCAATAAATTTAGCCAGGCATGGTGGTGCACGCCTGTAATCCCAGCAGCTCCGGAGGCTGAGGCAGGAAGATCATGAGTTCAAAGCCAGCCTCAGCAACTCAGTGACACCCTACCTCTAAATAAAATACAAAAAGGGCTGGGGATGCGGCTCAGTGGTTAAGTGTCCTTGAGTTTAGTCCCTGGTACCGAAAAAAGAAAGCTGTCAGTTTTTTAAAAATTTATGAAATACCCATCTTGAAGAATGTGAAGTTTGAATGTGATGAGTGAAGGACTTTGTACTGCATATGTAATTGTAATTTAAAAACTGCAACATAATTTAACATAATTTAATGTAATCTGTAATCTGGTTTTTGGTAAGGGGCTTATGTTTTGAAAGGATAGATTTTACGCTTAGAGGAGATTGTCATGTGAAGATTGATTATAACCGAGTATATCTAAATGAAGCACCTGTAATAATTTTAGTTAACATTTATTCATGTCTTTTTGTGTATCAGGGACTAATCTGTGTTTCTTATATGTATTAACTTTTTTTTTTTAAAGACAGAATGTTGAAACATTGCTCAGACTGAAACTCCTGAGCTCAGATGATTCTCCTGCCTTAGCTTTCCAAGTAATTGAGACTATGAGCATGTGCCACCGAATCCTGCTTTTTTTTTTTTTTCTTTTGACAGTAATGGAGATTGAACCTGGGTATTCTTTTTTTTTTTTTTTTTTTTTTTTTTTTTTTTTTTTTTTTTTTTTTTATTTTGGTACTGAGGGTTGAACTCAGGGGTACTCGACCACTGAGCCACATCCCCAGCCCTATTTTGTGTTTTATGTAGAGACAGGGTCTCACTGAGTTGCTTAGCACCTCGCCGTTGCTGAGGCTGGCTTTGAACTCGTGATTCTCCTGTCTCAGCCTCCCTAAGTGCTGGGATTACAGGCTTGAGCCACCGTGCCCGGCGAACCTGGGTATTCTTCCACTGAGCTACATCCCCAGCTTTTTTATTTATTTTGAGACAGTCTGTCCCTAAGTTGCCAAGACTGGTCTTAGACTTGTGATCCTCCTGCCTAAGCTTCCTGAGTAGCTGTGATTATAGGTGTGTGCCACCATATTTGGCTGTGGCTAATTTATTTTTTATAAGTACATTGTTAGGTTAAAAGGGGCTGAAAATAAGAATTAATTAAGATGAATTTCCATCTACTGATTTTGGGTGTTATGCTGAATTTATATATACTTAAATTGAATATTTGAATTTTATGGGAAATTACAGAACTGTAATGCCTCAAAAATAATTTGAATTTGAAATGATTATGTCTGACAAGTAATAGTTTTAATTAAATAGTAATTTCAGTCCATAGGACTGCTTAGGGCTGCTTTCTTCCACTGGAATGATCACTGTCACTATCATGATTCATTTTGAAGTCTAAAAGCTTCTGTTGTTACTTAGAGGAACTGATTGATGTCTCTGTATTTCTAATGGATGAGTTTGAACCAATAGCTAGTATTTGGGTCCAGTCCTCTAAATTATATGAGCATGTTCCTTTGGATAAAAATCATTGTAAAGAGTACTGATCAAATAGTGATTATTGCTTCTTTTTGCCGGTGGATTATATGAAAAGTTGTATGTGGAAGTAGAAATATGTGTAGCTTTGAAAAAAAATATTGTCTAGAAATTATTTAAGAGTATTAATGGTTTTTCCTTGATGGTCTCATTATGACCAGGATAATCAGGGACCCTACTATTTTGAATTTTATTAAATTATTATTAATAGTTGAGTTAGAAGAATTTATGGGTTTTCCTTTTTCTAGAGCACTTCATTATGTTCCACAGAAAAGCATTTAATTAAACACCCTTCTAATTTTCTGTGTCAGCTTTGACTTTAGTCAAAATAGCGTAGACTTTAGAATGAGACAATTCCAGATTTGAATCTCCACTTGGTGCTTATAAGCTTCTCATCTTTTTTTTCTTTTTTCTTTTGGTACTGGACATTGAACCCAGAGGTGCTTAACCACTGAACCACATCTCTAACCCTTTTTTATATTTTCCTTAGAGACAGGATCTCACTGAGTTGCTTAGGGCCTCACAAAGTTGTTGAAGCTGGTTTTGAACTCACAATCCTCCTGCCTCAGCCTCCAAGTTAATGAAATTACATGCATGTGCCACTGCACCCAACCTAAACTTCTCATTTTGAGCATGAGCATTTTACATATGAGCATGTAACATAATCTGTTTTGAGACTTGTTTCCTCCTCCATAAACCAAAGATAATACCAATTCTGAAGGTTTTATAGTACCAAACTGAAGTGTGTGAACAACTAGCATAGTGCCTGATGCTTAAAAGGTCATCAGATAGGTTTCATTTGCTCAAGTTCTACTCTACATGAGAAAACTAATAATTTATAGTATCTTGGTTTTAATGATAAAAACACTATTGTTATTCACACCTAACTTTATGCCTTTTGTTGCATTAACTTAATGCTGCCCCAATCCTTCAATCAGTCAGTAATGCATTTTATTTTTTCCTTTAATTAAGTTGAGGATTTGTTCTTTGGAAGTCAAGTTTACCACCAAAGATACACATAAAGGATGATTCTGAGGTTTTAAGTCTATAGAGCTTGCACAATAGTGATGCTGTTAACAGAAATCAAGAAGTTAAGGGGAGGGGCTGAGGTTGTAGCTCAGTGGCGGAGCGCTTGCCTCACACATGTGAGGCACTGGGTTCGATCCTCAGTACCACATAAAAATAAATAAACAAAAATAAAGACACCGAGTCGGGTGCGGTGGCGCACGCCTGTAATCCCTGCACTTTGGGAGGATGAGGCAGGAGAATCGCAAGTTCAAAGCCAGCCTCAGCAACAGCGAGGCTCTAAGCAACTCAGTGAGACCCTGTCTCTACATAAAACACAAAATAGGGCTGGGGATGTGGCTCGGTGGTCGAGTACCTCTGAGTTCAATCCCCAGTTTCAAAAAAAGAAAGAAAGAAAGACACTGTGTCCATGTATAACTAAAAAATATTAAAAAGAAGTTAAGGGGAGGGGCTGGTTTTGTGGGGAGACAGCGTGCTGAATTTTGAACATTCTAAGTGACATGCCATATTCATTCCATTTGGGTAGCAAAGTTAGGTGGGCATTTGAAAGCACAAGAGAAGCATTTGGGTGGCTTTAGAAGCTTGTACAACTTAGTTCTGCAAATGAGGCCATTCCCTAAAAATTTAATAAATAAAAAAATAAGGAATGCAGACTTACCTTCATTAATATTTGAAGTGTCCTGCATTTAGGCAATTAATTCAACCAGTGCCCTAGTGCATCCCTTGGAGCATAGTGTTTGTTAAATTAATGAATGATGTAAATATAGGATATTAAATTAAAAATATATTTTTAGTATATGGAGAATAGGAATTCACTAAAGCCATCTCAGAAACAGCATAGCAATGCCACAAGATAACTAACCCTCAAAGAATTTGTGCACAGACCTTCAAGAATCTACCAATTCTTGAGTATCATAAAGAACATACATTTTCTTATAAACAAAATGAGGATACCAACACCTGCCAAGCTTATTAGAAGAACTGAATGAGATTCTCTGTCAAAGCTGCATTGAGATGCTGATGCCCAAGTATAGACTAGACTTCTCTACCTCCAAAGCGCAATTCTCTAAATACAGTTACTAATGTCAGGGTTTTAGGAGTCACTTACAAATAGCTAAAGCCTATTATATGATTAATGTTTATTATCCTACTTCCATCTGTTTTATTTGCGCTCTAACATCTTTATTCTATCAAAATCTTCAAATTTATTTTTAAAAATTAATTTGACTTTTACAAGTCACATTGAAGGGGGCTCATTTGGGTGGAGTAGCATTGTTGACCCTGCTTACAGTCTCTCAGAGCTGCTTGAGTCCTGTTAGTATCTCATAGTTATAACAAGTTCTCTCTGTCTTGTCTTGCCTGAGCATGTCTTAGAACACTTGTAGATAAATCTTAAAATTGTTCCTTTAGCTACATTTGGATACCACTAAATTTTATTAAAATAAAACATTTAAAACTTTAAGGGCTGGGTTTGTGGCTCAGTGCTAGAGTGCTTGCCTCACATGTGTAGGGCACTGGGTTTGATTCTCAGCACCACATATAGATAAATGAATAAAATAAAGGTCCATCAACAAGTAAAAAAAATTTAAAAAGATAAAATAAAATTTGGATTTAAAACTTAGACACATAACTTTTGAATGGATTGTTAAATAGAATACTTTGATTCACTAAAGTTAATCAAGAGCTACTTCAGTAAATCTAATATTCATTTGTGTGCCCTTTTTTTGGGTGGGGTGCTGTTAGGGATTTAACCCAGAGCCTGAATGCAGGCTATGCATGTGCTTCACCCCCAAGCTATACTCCCAGCTAGTTGGACATTTTTGAGGCTGTTTAGCTCCACAGAATACTGAAAGTTCCATAACATGATTTGGGTATCCTTAGTATGTAGATGGCAGTGTATGAATAAGATCAGCCAGGATGACGTCGTTTAGTGAAAGAAAGGAGAGAATGAGAAAGAGTCTAAGGCAGCTGCCTGAGGCATTGGAGGGAAATGAGCAGAGAAACAAGAGTATCAAACAAAGAATAGCCTGTCACAAGATGCACAAGTTAGTATTGAACTTCATGAAGGTATACCAGTGAGAGATTGTTTCCTGACAACCTTGCATGTTACTCCTTCAAAAATGTTTTTTAAATTTAGACTTTTGACCAATTCCTGCTACATTTTTTGTTTATATTCTATATACCATTAGCTGAGGTTTTATTGAAACTACTGTATCTTTCTTGAGCCAGAGCAAATCCTTTTCATAATAAGTTTGTTTTTTTTTTTAATTCATATACTTACAAACCAACTCATTTTTACTTCGTCCTTTGATTTCCTTCATAGTTTTTATCCCAGGCATAAATCTGAATCATTAAACAACATCTGTATAAGTGTTATATTGCATTTCATGAAATTATAAAGGTTTTTGAAATATTTAAAAACCTAAAAAAATTTTTTTTACCATTTTATTTATTTTTAAGTTGAGTGGCATTAAGTACATTCACATTGTTGTACAACCATCACCAACATCCTTCTCCAGAACTCTTTTCATCTTCCAAAACTGAACTTGGTACCTATTGAATAATAACTTTCTACCCTCTTCTTCACCTAGTCCCTGGTAACTTCTTTCACAAAATTTCATATAACAATACCATGTTTTTGTTGTCATTGTTTTTGTTTGCTTATTTCATGTCCTATTTCTTAAACTTTTCGTTGATCATTCCAACCAGATAACCTTCCCTCCTCTGTAATCTTCCAGCACTGTCCTATGTTAGCACTTGTATATATTTTGTACTTTTTTAGCATCTTCTACGTGTATATCGGTTTTCCTTTGATAGTGACAAACAACTTGAGGGCAAGTTTTAATTTAGCCTTGTTTTTTCTCTCATCCCCCTTTGTTTATGAGAGGGCACCAAAAGCCTGTTAGACTAGTTATTTGGTGCTTTAGGACTTCATTCCTTCAGTCAGATGGTGAACATGCATACTAAAGACTTCATTCACCTTAAGGTATTGTTACCTCAAGGCTGGCTGTTTGCTTAATTTTATTTTGTTAGATGGTATGGTTCACTTTAGTATTAAACTCACAAGAGTTTTTCTGCGCCTCAGAGACATACTTTCCAGTTGTTCAACTTGACAATGAGCAAGTAGAAGTAGACAAGTAATGTAAATAAAGAAATAGGTCAGTGGGGTTTCTCAATTTAGTTAACTCTGTTGGAGGGAAAGTGAAGCATTCTCATAAAATACATGGTGGGAGGGAGAGCATATCAAATCTGGCAGTCATGCCTACTCAGCCTTAAAAGCTTCTGCCAGTTCAGCCCCACATCTCAAGTCTTGTTTCTGATTATTCTTCTGATGTGAGCTTTGTGTTCCAACCCAGCAAATCTATTTTCTGTTTCTCACATGGCTTGCTTATTCTTTATCAGTTTCTTTTCATTGTGTTACTTTATCCTCCATACTCTCTCCCCAGTTCCATGCTTCTTATTCCCTCCTTTTATTTTATTTTTTTTACAATATTTTTTAGTTGTTGATGGTATTTATTTTATTTATTTATATATGGTGCTGAGAATCGAACCCAGTGCCTCATGCATGCTAGGCAAGCGCTCTACCACTGAGCCACAACTCCAGCCCCTTCTTCCCTCCTTTTAAAAGCAGCACTTAACTTTTGTAGACTTTGGAAATCCTGATTTGAACAACCTCAATCTCACTCTGAGACTTACTTGCTTCCTACCTATCCTTTTATATGTGTTTTGCATTGTGTTGATTTTTTAAAATTTTTTTTGTTGTCATAGATGGACATAATATCTTTATTTTATTTATTTTTATGTGGTGCTGAGGATTGAACCCAGTACCTAACACATGCGAGGCAAGCGCTCTACCACTGAGCCACAATCCCAGCCCGCATTGTGTTGATTTTTATTAATTTATGCTGTTATTTATTTATGCTATTGATCAGATGCTTATCCAGTATGTTTACCTCAACAATATTAGGAGGAGATTGTGAATAACTTTTGACCTTCTTTTCTCTCATGGACTCATGATGTTGATTGAAAGCAGCAAAAGCACATAGTATATGGTTAGAAAACATTGACAATTTCTTAGGGCAAGACAGGTTGCTTAGCCCTGCTATATTGCTATGCATTCAGACAGGAGTGGGATGATAAGTTAAGGCAATTATGGGCTCCTTACTCAGGGAATTAAAAAGTGGGAGTAGTGAGGTTTGCAGCCTTGGATGTTCCCTTGCTTAGCACTGTGAGTACTCTTTCCCCACCCCACTCAACATTCTGGGCATGAGGAGAGAAAGAGACAGCAAGAACAGGAACAAATAGCACTGAATTCTCTTAGTTCTGACTTTGCTGGCAAATATTGCCAGTTCCTCCTCCTCCTTTTCCAGAACTCTTTTATTTTTTTAAATAGCAGAGTGACTGTAAAAAGTTTTAAGATAAACAAAACTATTAAGTTTATTGGCAACTGAAAATATAAATTAGGGTAGAATCTGAATATCTGGCACTGTAGCATATATTTTCATTCACAGAATGTAATAAAGCACAACCTCTGCAGAGTTCTAGAGTTCCTAGCTTTAAGTGCAGAAACATAAATCAACTTAGAGATGAAGGTGTAGCAGGGATAGCACATTTTTGGGCACAGATTATTTAGATGTGTGCCTTGTGCAATGTCAAAATTACATATTGTATCATTTGTTAAGTTTGGTGTAAGTCTCACAGGAATAGGAGAAACTGCAGTGAATGAACCTTTGAAATCTAAGAGCCTATTATGTTTTCTGCCTGCCTTCAAAGAGCTAATGATTTCATGGCTAGAGGAAGGTAGTTTGTGTTTAGTTTTCGTGTTTACTACCCACAATTTTGAATCCCTAAAGATAGAAATATTTTACTTCCCTAATCACATTTCCCTCTAAGACTTGATTCTGGAGTGAATCCAAACCTACATTTTCTCACTAGCGCCTAACAACTGGCAAAACCAGGAATTGTCATAGTTACTAATTGTATCATGCTTATTTTCTACATAGTGTTCTTTTTGCTTCTGGTGTTATTCTTTTGACCCTGCACATCCATCTGCCTTCCTATTTTTCTTTTTCCTTTTCCTGCTGAATAACAAATGACCCAGATTTCTTCTCTCTCAGCCTGTACCCTGCCTGCTCTCCTTAAGCATTTATAGTTTAATTTTTGCAACCCCCACCTCCCCTTAACAATATTTATGAAGTTCACTTTTATCCTACTCTCCGAATCCAGGGGCCTTTTATTAGGTCTTATTCTGCTTTACTATCTCCCTGGCAGTCAGCACTGGATAACATCTTGGTGGATATTATCTTTTTGTTCATCATAGTGTTGAGGTCTTCTGTCTTTTGCATCCTGATTGTCTTCATATTCTTCCTCTTACTCAGAATCAACTTTGACTCCTCCTTTCCTTATATTCAGCTTACAAAATCCTGAGATTCTTCAAAAGATATCAACTGATTATTATTTACTATTCCTGACATTACTATTATCCCAGCTCTGACCACCTGCAGTGGCCTCTTAAATCTTAACAGAGCTTTTCTGTAGTTACTAAAGAATAGAATAGATAAATGACTTAAAAATTATGTGATATTTTTCAAAAATGTCCAGGAAGATTAGCTTGGCATTTAGAGCCATCCCTAGCTAGCTCCAATTTACTGCCTAGCCTTCCCCCACCACCATTGGATTGCCTACCTTATTTTGACTTACCAAAAACCTGCCCTTTGCTTAGGATCAGATCAGATCAGGCTCCTTTAAGCAGTTTTTTCCCCCAACCCATATTAACCTTTCCCTGTTCAGTTCTTAGAGTAGTAAGTACTAACTATATAGTACCTATCATGAACCAGACATTGAGCTATTTGGTGTATGTTTAAATTTAGGGAGAGTTATTTTCAGTTTTCAGCTGTAAGAAACCTGGGAACTCTAGAGAGACTACATGCTCAACAATGAGCTGGAATTCAAATCCATCTCCATTTGATGGCAAAACTTGTGCTCAAGACACTAAACACTTGGATGCTTAAAATGACAGCCTTATGTCATGGCTTTTTTTTTTTTTTTTTTAAATAAGATTGTGTGTTGTTTGCAGCTAGATAAGATTTTTGGGAATAGCGTTGTGTATTAGAACTATATTAGAACTTTTTGTGTGTTTCCTGGGACCCAGTAGGTATTTTGAATATTGTACATGAATACTTAAGAGAGCATTTTTTAGACATTCCTATAGTGCTTCTGAGGATAATAACTAGTTTATCTCTTTATGCTAGAGCATTCAATAAGATGTTTGGAATACAAGAAAGACTGTAGATGTGGCTGCATACTTAATCAAAGGGAGGCAGCAGAGTGACCTTATGTTGTTTTTCCACAGTACGGAAGATGTGAAAGCTTTTTCCCTTTTTGTTTTTCAAATCTGATTATTTAAGATTATCTATTATTTAAGGAGGAAGTTTCAGCTTGTGCTAGTAGGTTAACACCTTTCCTAACACAGGTTACTGTTAATAAAAGACAGGTAGGCCTTGATGTGGCTGTAAGCACATTTAGCAAATGATGGTATTTGGCTGAAATTAAATAATGGTTTTGTTTTCATTGAGTTTATTTTTTTTAAATTTTCTATTTATTTCAGGAAATACTCATTTTCCATTTATTATGTTACAAAGTTCCTTTCTTGCTTTAAAGAATAAGTATTAAGTAACAGTGAAGGCGTTCCATGGACATAGCAGAATTCGTGAAGGTAGAATGCAAGTATCTGAAGTTTGGGAAACACTAGCATAGTGAAGAAAGTCAGACTTTAGAATTGTACAGAGAAGTGCTCATGTCTTGGTCCTGCTCGTATCTAATCTATGACCTTGGACACAAATGCTCTCTTCTTCCATTTTTTGATTTATGCAATGAAAATCATGATGCCTGCTTTTAAGGGTCATTTTGAAGATTGTCTTAAATAAATTCTAGTAAGCCACTCCATAAATGGGGGCTTTTAAAATCATTTTTGTTATTCATATATTATTTCTCAGCTAAAAATCTTTAATAGAATTTTAAAGTTGCATTTTAATTCTTGAGTGTTCCTACATTAACTACTTAAATAGTATGAACCTTAGTTTCTCTTGCATATTGGGACTAATACAAATAACATTTGTCTCATAGGATTGTTTGAAGACTAAATGAATTGGTAAAGTACCAGGAATAGTGTCTGGTACTTGGAATAGTGCTATATAGCAGTTAACTATTATTATTATTCCCCTAGAAATAATAGATTTTGGGGGAGGCATTTTTCCCTTTGTTCTCATTATCCTGAGTTGGGCTTGTTTGTATATGTTCTTTAAACACCTACTGAGTGTGAAAGTTGACATACTGCCACTATAGTAAATAAGCAAGGGACAATAAGGTCAACATTTCTTTGAGGTAGTATCTTGGGCTTATATGAGTTGCATGATTATATTTATTACTATTTTTGTTTTATAATTTTTATCTATTTTATGAGATACACCTAAGTTTAAGGACAAGAAGTGTTTTTTATTTTGGGAGTTTCTAAAATGTCAATTATAAAACAAATGTGATAAACCAGACTATTTTCTTCTTCTTGTTTTTTAGTAATTAAATTGGTGTTCTTCTGTAGGGAGGAAAATTGGTCATAGTACAAAATAAGACAGTTGAAAATAGAAATGCTTGAATTCTGCACAGATATCATTCCTTTTTTTTTCTTTTGGTACCAGGAATTGAAGCCAGGGATACTTTAGCACTGAACCACATCCCCACTCTTTTTTTTTTTTTTTTTTTAATTTTGAGACAAAGTCTCACGGAGGTGCTTAGGGCTTTGTTAAGATTTTGAAGATGGCCTCAAACTTGTGATCCTCCTGCCTCAGCCTCCCAAATTATTGGGATTATAGGAGTGTGCCACCATGCCCAGTGGTATTATTCCTTTGGAGGTTTAGCAAATGCTTAATTATTTCCACATAATTTCCAACATAGTGAATTTAATTCCTTGTATGTTTGTCATAACTATTCATATTTAAATATACACCTCTGTCATTTTTTTGGGAAGGGGGACACCAGGAATTGAACTCAAGGGCACTTGGACACCGAACCTCATTCCCAGCCCTATTTTGTATTTTATTTAGAGACAGAATCTCACTAAGTTGCTTAGTGCCTCACTTTTGCTGAGGCTGGCTTTGAACTCACAATCTTCTTGCCACGGCACCCAGCACTTCTGTCATTTTTAAAGGAGTCACATATCTAGCAATCTATCTGGTTTTTTGACAGAAATACATTTTTAAAGATTAAATGTTTTCAGAGGGTTATTTTTGTTGTAAGATTAAATGTTTTCAGAGAGTAGTTTGTGTTTTAATTATAGACTTCATGTGAAATTTGTGTTCAGGGAAATGACATTTGCACTGCACTAGGTTCTAGTATAGAACCCAGCCCTTTATTTTTTTAAGAAAGAAATTTGAAATATATGACACTGTATTCATATAGCAAGCACCTATCAAAGTTGAATTCTGTTTATAGGTCCTGTGTTCAACTCCCAGTACCACAAAACAGCAAAACAAACTTGATTCAAAGCCAGTGTTGTGACACATGCCTGTAATCTCAGGCACTCTGGAGGCTGAGGCAAGAGGATCAAAGTTTAAGGCCGGCCTGGGCAACTTACTTAGTAAGACCCTGTCTCAAAATAAAAAGTAGAAATGGCTAGTGATGTAGCTCGGAGGAATGATACCTACCCCTGGATTAAATGCCCAGTATCACAAAAATAGGTAGGTAGTTAGGTAGGGCAGGTTGGGTTGTAGCTCAGTGGTAGAGCACCCCTGGGTTCAATCCTCAGTAGTGGGGGCAAGGAGGAGACTTGATTCTGAAACCTATGCACCAAAAACTTAACTCTTATTTTATAGCTTATAATATGAATGTACCCCTGGGAAAATAAGATCCCTTATAGATCCTTTTATAAAATCCCTTGTAAAGTAACACGGTAATGAAGAATATGCATTTCCATCCAAGTTCTATTACTTTCTGTGTGTTCTTGAGCAAATTACCAGAGGGTCAAGTTTTTCTTCTGTAGAATAGTAACTATCTCATAGCATCATTAAGATGATTGGATTAAGGGCTGGGGCTGTAGCTCAGTGGTAGAGTGCTTGCCTCGCATGCGTGAGTCACTGGGTTCGATCCTCAGCACCACATAAAAATAAATAAATGAAATCTGGGGCTGGGGTTGTGGCTCAGTGGTAGAGCTCTTGCCTAGCACGCGTGAGGCACTGGGTTCGATCCTCAGCACCACATAAATAAACAAAAAATAAATAAAGGTATTGTATCCATCTACAACTAAAAAAATATTTTTTAAAAAAGATGATTGGATTAGTGAACATGAACGTTTTGCTGAGCTTAGAACAGTCCTTGACATATACATACAGTTAATGTTAATTATTACCATAATAGGTCTTTTTGGTCATCATCCTCACCCTATAGCACAGGTTGCTAGTGCATTCTCCTAACACTAGAATAAATGGGTTTCCCTTTCAAAAGTAAATTCCCAGGCCCGTGTTTGCTGCTGCCTGACTATTGGTAACGAATATGTACCAGAAATTGTATTAAAGGTGCTTAATTCTGTTTGTCCCTGATTCTGCCCCTCTCAACTGCATACACATCAGAGATTCCCTCTATTTCTGTGTATTCATGAAAAATAGTGGGCTGTGGATTCTTCTACTTAGAGGAATGAAAGTGGCAAAATGTTGCAGTACAAACACAATCTGAAAGAACATGCTCTAGAATCAACCTCATCACTTACTGTGACCATGGATAAGGATGCTTCAGTTTTCTTATCTGAAAATAAGGATAAAAGTCCCTTTCTTTTAGTTTGGAAGATTAAGTCAGTTATAAAGTACCTGGCCCACTTATTTAAATGTTTTATCATGAACTATTATTATTTTAAAAAATTTTGATTAACTAGGAGTAGTGGCTCTGAAATAGGTTTCCTTGTAAGAAAACAGAGGTGTTTATCCAGGGGTAGGGGCACACACCTGTGATCCCAAAGACTCAGAAGACTTGAGGCAGGAGGATTGCAAGTTCGAGGCCATTCTTGATAATTTAGCAAGACCCTATCTCAAAATAATAAGAACTGGGAATGTAGCTCAGTAGTAGAACACTACTGAGTTCTGTCCCCAAAACAGCAAAAAACAGGGGAGGGGTGTTTGAATACTACTAACTGATTTCTAAAAAATATTACTTGTTAATCGGAACATTAATATTTTATATGACATATTATGAGGAAACATTTTAAGTGTTACCTTATGCACTTTTATTGGGTAAAAAGGACCATTTGTCTTTACTGGAATTTTAGATGTACAGTTTTAAGTCTGGTTTGCTTAGGTTAGTCCTGGCCTTTTGTCCAGGCATAATTATAAGTAGTGTCCTTTTCACTCTTAAAAATGTTCCAGCTTGGATGTAAATTTTCTGTTCACCCTAAGTGTAGTTTACTTACCAGATTTATTTTATAGGATGGTTCTCATGGCCCATAGCATCTTTAAATGAAAAATAATAATACTTTATGTTTAAGTGTTAGATGGTGTATACTCTTTTTCAAATCGTGTGTGTGATGTTTTTCCTTAACATTTAGAGTATAATTGTGTTTTTTTTTTTAATTTCTTTTTTAGTTGTAGGTGGACACAATATCTTTATTTATTTATTTTTTAAATTTCTATGTGGTGCTGAGAATCGAACCCAGTGCCTCACATGTGCTAGGCGAGCACTGTACCACTGAGTCATAACCCTAGCCCTAATTGTGTTTTTTTTAAGGTTTCTTTTTGTTGTTGTTAATGTCGATAATACAAATGATTATTTTAGTTGGAAATTTGGGGCTTGGATTGAACTACCAGTAAACTCAAAAAGTTGTCATATTGTCATCATCTACTTACTACTAGTAACCAGCTTGTTTCATAATGAGTTATTTTCCTGTCATTAGTTACCCATATTCTTGTAAAAAAAAAAAAAAAAGTAGCCATGTAATTTTTCATATTAGAGTCCTTATGTTTGAGACTATCAGAAGTGTTTTATTTAAACAGTGACTATGGTACTAATGATAAGCAATAGAATATTTGTTGGCCTATTATATGTACTATCAAGTGTAGACTGTCGATAGGAGCTTCTGTTGCCTGAAGCAAGCATAATTTTTTTTATATATGTTTTAGTTATACATGGACACAGTGTCTTTATTTTGTTTATTTATTTTTATGTGGTGCTGAGGATTGAACCCAGTGCCTCACACGTGCGAGGCAAGCGCTGTGCCACTGAGCCACAACCTCAGCCCCAGCAAGCATAATTTTTAATTAATTAATTCATTTATTTTGGTACTGAGGATTGAACCCAGGGCCACTTAACCACTGAACCACATCCCCAGCCCTCCTTTTTTGTATTTTATTTAGAGACAGGGCTCGCTAAGTTGCTGAAGCTGGCTTTGAACTCGCAATCTTCCTGCTTCAGCCTCCTAAATCGGGATTACAGGCCCGTGCTGCTGCGCCTGCCTGGCAGCAAGCACAATTTATTGCTAAAGAATTAGGAATTACACCTTGCTAAGAGGAGTCTCTGCTACCTCAGTCTAGAAGTTTACAACCAAGAAGTCTACAAACACTAAAAAGCTGCTTTAATCCTCTTTCCTGTTGATTATTTGATGTAACACATTCCTTATGGTTCCTGTCCTTAGCAGGTAGAATAAAATCTGCCTTCCAAATGTTAAGATTCTAGGTCTTATAGCATAATCTATATTTTTGATGGTGAAGTCTTGCTTGCTAAATAGTAGGGGAAAAAGAGTAAAATAAAATATTTGAAGTTTGTTGGCTGAAAAGTTGTAGAAGACATTTGTAGTTTTCTTTGTATTGAGAAATATACCTTTTATATTTCTACACAAATATATGTAGAAAAGAAAATTATATAAGTGTCTTTTTGTTGGTACTTTTTTCTTTCTCCATTTTAATTTTTTATTTTTGCTTTAAGTTCACAAATAGACTTTTTATATTTATTGTGTATAACATGTTTTTTGAAATATGTGTATGTTATGGAATGGCAAAATTCAGGTAATATACATTTATACTTTTGTGTGTGTGGTTATATTTCTGTATTTCATTGCCTGACATAAAGCAAGAAAAGTCTGATGTTGCTAGTTAGCTCTAATAATTCTGCTAGGACAGATTTTATACATTTCTTACTTTTTAGGTGATCTATAAAATAGTGTACATCATTTGTCAACATCATGTACGCATTTTATTTTACCTAAGGACATACTGTTGAGGAAAGACTTACCCACACTGAAATAGGAAAGTGACTGAAATATAAAATGGAAGTGAGCAGTAACGGTTTGGGTGACAGGAAAAAGTGAAAAAGAATGTCTAATTTTATAAATAAAGATAAAATTGAAGCAGGAGACAGGAAAGAAATAATGTGATCTTGACCTGCAGTTTTGAAATCAAAGATCACTTGAGTTATGTAAGCAAAGGAATCATCAGTTAAAGATCTTGGATGAGAAAAAGTGAAAGTGAGATGAGATATTTGCTCTACTACAACTGGTTAAGTATCTCAAAAGGGTTGGGCCAGTCGCATTTCGTGTTAGACCTAAGTTTATTGTTACTTATTTTTTTGTACTGGAGATTTAACTGAGGGCATTTTACCACTGAGCTACATTCCCAGCCCTTTTTGTTTTTTATTTTGAGACAGGGTTTCACTAAGTTGCTGAGGATGGCCTTGAACTTGTGATCCTCCTGTCGCAGCCTCCCAAGCCACTGTAATTACAGGCATGCACCACTGCACCTGGTTTAGACCTAGGTTTAAAAGGGATTTGGCAGTACCAAATCATGATTTAGGAATGCAAACGTAATTGTGAATGCAGTAATGGATATGAATCATCTGCTTAATTTGGCAGATTGTGCTGAGCATTTAAATGAAATTGTTTTTATAACAAAGGAAAATATTAGAGATTGGTGTGTCCACAAAGCTAAATGCTTTCTGTTTTGACAGCAGAAAGAAAATTAAGGTATTTTGGAGTAACTGAATTTGATGTATTTCCCTTGTCCTTTTTCCTTAGACTGTTTTCCTTGACCTATTCCCTTTGAAACAATGTATTATAGGGCTGTCCATTCCAATGTTGGTTAGCATTTCCCCTCTTTTCTTCTTGTAGTTTCATAGTTTCACATGTGTAATCTCACAAAGTTGATTGTGTAGAAGTTGAGTAGATGGTGGCTCTTAGAGGCTGGGAGAGAAGGGGAGAGGGAGAGATGAGGAAAGGTATATCACTGAGTTCTAAGTTACAGTCAGGAGCAAGTAATCCTGGTATCTGTAGTAGGGTCACATGTGAAAGTAATGTGCTGCATTTCAAAAAGCTTGAAAAAAGGGAATATAAAAATTTTCACCATAAAGAAATGATAAATATTCGAGGAGATATATATTTTTTAGCTGGATTTAAACATCATATAATATATGTATTAAAGCATCACATGTTATCCCATTAATAAGTATAATTTTTATATTTTATGTATCAGGTAAAATAAATTTAATTTTTAAATATGAAAGTATTACAGAAAATAGAGGGTTATAAGATGGGTTATGATGGAAGGGTGTTCTTTAACCCTTTGGGAAAACGTGGGTATGATCTTGTGAGAGGGAAAAGCAAAAATACGGAGTCTGGGAGAGCCTAATCTAGATTGATTTTTAATGAAAGATTAGGAAGCCAATTTGGGGTTATAATATGAGTACTAGACTTAGAAGTTTGTTCTTTAAAATTTGATAAAATTATTTGGAGCTATACTTTAGGACTGTTGATTTGGTAGTCCATATGTAGGAGTGGAGAGATTATAGTAGAATGAATTCATAAATAACATTCATTGATTCATTCTTTTATCTAGCTACAAATATAAATTGACCCGGTCAGGAGTTGTTCTGGGTGCTGGGGATATAAGTAGCCTTCCATATTCTCTGGTGTCTCATTCTTTCAGGAGATACAGTAAATAAGTTAACAGTACAGTCAGTGTTCAGAGAATCGTCTGAGATCATTGATATTTGGGCTGAGACTTGCATGACAAAGCAGCCAGACAAGCAAAGGTCTGAGGGAAAACATATTAAGAATATAGCAAGTGGAAAGGCCATGAGGCAAGAATAGTCTTATACTAAAGGAAAGAGGTATTTAAATGTACATTGTTGGAAAATGTGTTTAAGGACCGTAACTGGTGCACCAGTGAAGGATGAGATGATCCATTTTTTAGAAATTATTGTCCCTTGGTTTTTGTTCTGTTGTCTCAGTACCTTGAATCACTATGCCAGATAAGATCTTACATAAGGCTAATATATAGTAATTTCATTGGTGGTGCCAGATAATAGGAGCTTACATAAAGCTAATAATATATAATAATTCACTGATGATCTAAGAATAATTTTTTTCTTGGGCATCTAGAATCTGCCATTATATAAATAAGACAGGTTAATATAAAATACGCATATATACACATATATGAATGATTATCTTTCATGAAACTTGGTCTTACTTTCTTTTCCCAGTCTGCCCCTACCTACTCACTAGAGAACATGAAGGGATATTATTGCAATTTTACCATTTATTTTATTGCTATTTCTCCCCCAGTGTTATAGAATACCCTGTGGGATAAAATGTGCAGACAGGTGGTCCAAATGTTTTGTTTTGTCTGCATATTTTTTTGAGTCCACATTAGCATTTGAAAAATGGGAGCAGAATAGTTCGGATATCTAGCTTTTAAAAAATCTGAAGATGGCATGTGGGGCAAATATTTTTGTATGGAGGGTGCTCTCTTTATACTTGGATTTAATAATTCACTGCTTTCCTCACCTTGCATATGTTCCTTGTTTGCACTCATAGACATTGTGTTTTTGGAGACTATCCTAGTGGTGGCATCAGAGTTCTTCCTATCACTCATTATATTCCTTTTTTTTTTCCTCTGTAAAAGAAGAGGGTATGATCTGTAATAGTATTTTTCAAAATGTGATCTGAAAGTCCTTGTTCTGTGAAATCAAAACAATTTTCATAAAAATAAGATATTATTTGCCCTTTCTATTGTATTGACTCTTGGATTGACGATGTCAAAGTAGTGGTGGATAAAACTGCTTATTCAGTCAGGTGTGGTGGTACACACCTGTAATCCCCACTACTTGGGAGGCTGAGGCAGGAGGATCACAATTCTAGGCTGGCCTCAGTTTATTGAGACTCTGTCTCAAAATAAAAAATAGAAAGGACTGCGGGGGGGGGGGGTGTCCCTGGCCTCAATCCCCAGTACCACAATCAGTTAATATTTGAAAACATTGCTAGTTCCTTAAGCATAAAACAAGGTAGTAGCTCTATACTATACCTATACTGGATCCTGTGCTGCCATGTAGTAAAAAAGCCAGTTTCATTTATGTCCTTTATATAGCAGTGAAAATTACGAATTTTATTAAATCTTGACTCCAAGCATACATATTTTAATGTTTTGTGTGATAAAAGGGTATATGTGCATAAAGCATTTCTCTTCCATACTGAAGTATGATGATTGTCTTAAGGAAAAATACTTATGTTAATAGTTGAGTTAGATTAACCATTGAGCTAAACAAACTTTTTAATTTTTTTTTCATGGAGCATCAGTTTTCTTGAAACAAGAGCTGAATTGGGTTTAGGGCATATATTTTCTTGAAAATAAAGGAAATATGCTTGTCACTTCAGGGAAAATAGCTGATAAGGTTTATTGCTAATGATAAAATGCAAGTTTTCTGTGAAAATTCGAATTTCGGAAAATCTTTTATTCATCACTTGTGTTCAACTGCTTCCCAGTACTTAATGACTTAATGAATTTTCTGATGACATCAGTGGTATTAACAAATGTGATTTGCAAAAATATTTTGTAAATGAAATGTGTCACATTTGGAAAGCCTCCATAATTCATTAAAGCAGTAATTTACAAATGGTCAATGTAGATTCAATGTACCAAGACACATGGATTTTATCATCAGTGTATGCAAAATGTTTATTGATGTGGCTTTGGACTTTACATTGAAACTAGTGTTTAGGCAAGTACCACTTGTTGAGTTTTGATGTACTCTTAATGAGTAATATAGGATTATCTGAAAAGGTTACTTAAATACTTCTTTTTTGTAATGTGTACCTGTGGGAAATGAATTTCCTTTTATACTTTAAACAAAGCAAATAAAAAGGGCTGTGGAGGAATCCTAGTGATAAAAAGCATACCTGGGCTCAACCTCCAGTTCATATTAGAGTAAACTGAATTCAGAAAGAGATATGAGAATATTCCAAACCAGACATGGAGAAAATTTACACATAGGTGAAATAAGGCATTCTTCCAGCCTGATTTTTTTTTCCAAGTGTTGGGAGGCAGTTATTGTCCTATGTAATAGGATTATTCCTGTTTTTTAAATGAATTCATGGGTACATTTTTTAAATTTACTGATTTAAATTATAATATGATGTGTCAGTAACTATAGCCCACAAAAGCAGAAGTTTTGGAGGGAGTTTAATTAATTAAAAGCATTAATTAATTTAAAGCATAAAGGATACTGAGACTGAAAGGATTGAGAATTGCTGTTTTAGAGTCTACAACATTCATTCCCAAAAGGTTAAGCAGAGTGTCTGATGTATGGATCATTGGTTCTGAAGCCTTTTAATAGGCCTTAAACTGAAAATGGATTTGTTTCTAGGCAAGGATTATTTTTGGGGGGTGGGGAGGTACTGGAGATTGAACTCGGGCACTCAACCACTGAGCCACATCCCCAGCCCTATTTTGTGTTTTTTATGTAGAGACAGGGTCTCACTGAGTTGCTTAGTGCCTCTCTGTTGCTGAGGCTGGCTTCGAACTCGCGATTCTACTGTCTCAGCCTCCCTAAGTGCTGGGATTACAGGTTTGCGCCACCGCATCCAGCTTAGGCAAGGATTTTTAGTGCCTTGTATGGAGTAAAAATCCATTCTGAAATCTTCAAAGGAACTGTAATTTACCTCAACTTACTCAGCTATAGAGCTTTCAACTTGACTGATGTTCTTTGGAGTAAACTTTGGAACTACTACTCCATAAAAATACCACTGTAAGAGTTCCAACTAAGTATTTCCTGGAGGCAGCTGGGACAGAGAAGATTTGGACCTCAAACTATCCTGGGTTTGCACCTTATTAGCCTCAGTTTTCTTTTCTGTGAAATGGATAAGGCAGCCAACATTAAATAATTGTTCTGAGCATTAAGTAGAATAACAAGTAAACGCCCTTCCTAAATAGTACTCATTTTTAATTATTCCCTACTTTTTAAGTAGATATGAATCTCCATTACAAGTATTCCCCATGTCACTGAAGCTAGTGAGTCACATAGAATTGTAGGAAGTAGCCTAACAAATTGGTAGAACACTAAAAGTTACAGTGACTGACCATCTGGTGTTGTACATATGGGCAGTCCAAATTGTCCAGGCTTTTAAGCCATCAATAAACATAGCATATCCACTGTCTCAGTCCCACTTAACCTGAAGAATTTTTGTAAGAATGAAAGCAGTGGTGTCACCTCATTTCTTAACCTGATAATAACTGGAAAGGGATTATCTTATTCTCTATTAAACTTGATTCATTTTGGAGGTTTTTTTTTTGAGGGGGAGGGGGTGAGTACTGGAGATTGACCCAAGGACTCTTAACCACTGATTGAGCCACATCCCCAGCCTGTTTGTTTTGAGACAGTCTCGCTAAGTTGCTGAGGCTAGCTTTGAACTTGCACTCCTCCTGCCTGAGCCTCCTGAGCCACTGAGATGACAGGAATGTGCAGTCATACCCACAAAGTTTTATTTTGGAGAGAGACTGACAGCTTACCAGAATGATTCTATCATAGTATTATATACAGTTTCGATATATTCCTCATTCCATTTTTTAAGTTCTTATGTTTTGTTCATTTTTAAGTTCTGCTCAAGGATTCAAGCTCATACAATAATTGAGTGTCTACCTCAGTTCATCTTTTCTCATCTTAATTAATTTCCATTTGGGGGGAGGGAAAAAGGAAGGAAAGGGAGGTACTGGGGACTGAAATGGAGCAAACTATGTTATATATGCATTTATGAATATGTCAAAATGAACCCCACTATTATATATAAGTATAATGTACTAAAAAACGTGTTTTTTTTTAAAAAAAAAAAAAAACTTTCAGACACCTTTATTGTTAACATTCCCTGTACCCTCACATTCTGAGCATAGCAGTAGAGCGCATTCCTGTACTTGACTCTTTGATTGTTAGTGTGGAAGAATAGAGGCATGTTGTGGTAGAAGGGAAAAAAAAAAACATATTGAGTTATAACTCTGCCCTTCGTTAGGCACTCTGGCCTTAGGCAAGTTACTTAGTCAGTTTGATTCTCTCTCCTCCTCTGTAAAATGTTAGTACCAATTCCATTTCATTACTTTTAGGGATTAGATGGGAACACATTGGGTAGATAGCGCCATACTATCATTATGTGTGCTGAACATACTAGTTCCCTCTACCCCAAGTTTGTGTATCCAGATATTAAAAAACCCTACTCATGTATTTTGCTCATTGGAAATTTCTTTTTGTCATTATTCAAAAACTGTTTATTGTTTTATACAGTTTAAAAAACTTGTTTCTATTTCTAAACCCATAGCATACAAGGCAGAGGGTGACTAGAGACTGCTGATAGAGCAAAAAATTATACCTTGGCAAAAGGAAAAAGTCACACATAACAAAGAGAACAAAACTGTTTATGGCATTATTCCATTACATGAAAAAATATTTCCAATTTTTCTTAAAGGCCCTGAATATGTAATTGAAATATAGTGCAGTATACTAATTTGTGTTGCTTAAATTGTTCAGAATACTTGTGAAGGCCTGAGAGCATCTTATATTTTAGAAGGCTTCCCATCAAAAATTATAATAAAATCCAACTGGAGTTGTAGCTCAGTGTTGGAGCATGCTTAACATGTACAAGGCCCTTGGTTCAATCCCTAGTGTGCCGGTACACAAAATTATGGTAAAATCCATGTGAGTGCTTAAAGGCTCTCAGGAAAATATGGTTTTCAAGAATGACTTTGTATTCAGAGTTCCTAACTATATAAAAGTCCACTATAGTTAGTGTAGTAAATGAAAAGTAATAGTGGTGATTTTTCTGGACTTCTTTATTGAATATAGTTTCATCAAATCCTGACAGTAATCGAAGAGGTCATATACTATTTTTCTCATTTTATATTTGAAGAAACCAAGGCACAGTAAAGTTATATAAATAACTTATTCAAGTACTGTGGGAATGATATAAATGATTCGCTAGCTGTATTATTCTACACAAGTATTAAAGTACAATCTTTTTACCTAGTAGTTAGTGGCTTTTTGGTGAATATTATGGAACAGAACATTTAGAAAATAAGTCAACACTAACTTATGTGTAGGGGCTGATCCTTCTTTATGAAGCCAGTAAAGCTAATGAAAGTATCTCTGATCATGCAGGCAGAATTCTGTGCTGGTCAGTTAAGAGTTATACACAAAATTTTTAGTGCTTGACTGTGTTATCTTTTATAAAGCATATTCTATGTCTACAATTTTGTCCTGTAGTTAGTTATACAAACACACAGAGGTATGTGCACAATAATGTTTTTATTATTTGTGGTACAAAATTGGAAAAACTCTAAATATCCCTTGTAGGCGATTGGTTAATTTGTGACAGATACATCTATATGATGAAATGCTATGTGAAGAAAGTGAGAGACCTATATATGCTGATGTAGAAAGTTCTTTGAGTAATATAAAATCATATACACTTTGAATTTATTTTATAAAATGTATTGTGTGCTTATGTGTTTATATACGTGTAGAAAAACATTAGAAGAACATAGGAAAGGAATGATTAATTCTGATGGGAATTGTAGGAATTTTAAATTTCATATCCTTAAGTACCATTTTATTTATTTTACTATGATTATGTAGATTTTGTTAGGAAAATAAAACTTTGTGGTTTTCAGTAGCTATCAGTAATATACCAATAGTCACTAGCTGGCCCTGGATTTCCTAGGTGAGTTAGAAATCTTAATGGAACAGAATCTATATAGTCAACGGAATCTATATCCTAATAAGTACTTCAAGTATTCTTCATGTTCGAGGTATTTAACTGTGCTAAGTACAGTGAGTATGCACATAAATATGCATAATTAAGATTAAGAGGAAATTACCATAGAGAGGAAATTAAAAGAGTGAGACTACTTCGAAAGATGCTGAATTAATATATTTTAAAATTTAGAGATGATAAATGATTCTCTAGGAAATTATTAAATATTTTAGAAATAGAAAACCTGGCTTATTTCAAATAACAGGAAAGAAATGGAGACACATCAGCCTAGCCTGTAATCATAGGTAAATTCTTTCACATTTTCATGGAACATATAATTTCTGATCTATTTAAAATATTTCCAAGCAGAGAGAAAAGAAGTAAAGCTTGCTGGTTAGACTTATGAAGCCAGCATAATCCCAATTCAAAACCGAACAGATTTTTTTTTTTTAAACAAAAGTTGAATTGTGAACTGAAGATGTAACTCAGTAGTAGAACACTTGTCTAGCATGCTTTAAGCCCTGGGTTCAATTCCTGGTACTGTCCAAAAAAGTTATGGTTAAAATGTTACAAATATTATTTTTAAAAGGTCCTACACCGTGATTACATGGAATTTCTCCTAGGAACCAAAGGATAGTTCCACATTAAGAAATCTGTTAATATACTTATTAATATACCAAAGATAAAAATGTTGGTCTTTTAATTTTTTACCCAAATGCAAATGATAGCATCTATATGCAGTTTTTGAAAATATGAACCAAAAACCAAACTCTTACAAGAATGAAACTAGCTAAATAACGTAACAGATGTTGTTAGAGTGTTAGAATGTATCATGCTTAATAACAAAGCACTAGAGTTGATCTTGTTTAATTTCAGAATAAGACTGTGGATTGCCACCTCAAGTAAAATCTCAATTTATTCTAACATGATTCTGAAGATTATTTGGAAGAATATATGACAATATTTTACATGCTTTGTTTTACAAACAAAAGTATCTTAAGATGTGTAATGATCCCCTCTGAGGCATTAGTTGAGCAGAAAAGAGTAGTGGCTTAAGACAGTAATCACAGTAAAAATGCCTGCATGGCGTGTGAGTCTGTGTGGCTTTCCTTTTTGTTAACTCTGCCTTCTTTTCCTCATAGTTCCCTTAATGGTTAACCTGACTCTGAATTTCTTTTGCCTTTTTAAATTTCCTCAGATGTGCATGCCCCTTAGTGGCAGAACCAGGAATTTTTTCCAGTGCACATCAGTCAACAGATATGACTTTTTTTCTTTCATGCATATAAACAGATGGTTGTTGTGATAACATTGACAGGTTCTTTTCTGAAATTCTGTATATACTTTAGGCTTAATACTACTTATACTACTTAATACTAACTGCCATTCTGACTTGAGTGAGATAGAATCTCAGTGTGGTTTTAATTTGCATTTCTCTAATTGCTAGAGATGTTGAATATTTCTTTCAATATTTGTTGACTATTTGTCATTCTTCTCTGAAGTGCCCATTCAGTAAGGCCCTGCTATTAATCTCACCTAACAAAATTATTATTATTATTATTAATCTTACCTAACAAAATAGCTGATAGAAATTTGATTGTTTCCAAATTTGTGTTTCTGTGGTTAAAATTGTGTATCTTGCTTTTTTCCTCCACTTAGTATATCCTTAGCATTCTGCCATGTTACTTTGTCATTTTCTGACCTTATTTTAAATGGCTGTATAATAAGCTATGTTTGGTTGCATCGCATTGTTGTATGCACAGTGCTTATGATGAAGAATGTGGATAATATATTTCTAAAAAGTAATGTGAATCTTAAGGAAAAATCATTACTCTAATAAAATAAAATTGCTTACTACATGGATTTTGATAAATAAGAGAATACCTTATTATAAAACCAATTCCTTTTTGTTTTCAAACATATGAATCTGAAACTTGAAAATATTGGTTACCATATACTAGAAAAGTATTTTTGGAGAAGTTACAAACAAGTTGGATAGCTGCTTATTTTTGAATGGAGAATTTTTGCCATAAATCTTAATGTTATCATTTTGTTCTTTTATAGATTATGGAACTATGTGGTGCAACAAGACTTGGTTATTTTGGACGAAGTCAGTTCTATATTGCTTTGAAACTTGTAGCTGTGGCCCAGTCTGGTTTCCCGTTAAGAGTAGAAAGTATAAATACAGGTAAATATGCAACACACTAGTAATTGAAATGAAAATAGTCCTCTGCTTACAAATGAGGTTAAAGTCAATAGGACTTTGGAATCTTTCTGATAATATAATGACATCTGTGACCTTTAAAGTGTCATGACTTTATTCTTATTACCTTACATTTCTCACTTGAAAATGTTAGAAATAGAGGTCTAAAATCTGTTAGGGCATAGAATATGTACATCATATACATTCCATGATAACATATTCAGATGGCAGTTTTTTCAGAGTTCATTCATTAAGAATTGCTTAGAAAGAATTTAAGTAATTCTATCAAGGTAAATGATAAATTGTAGTGACCATCTTCATATATAACTTCCTTATTTTCTTCTTTTCTAACATAATAACCTTATACTGGCCCTTTTTTGTTGTTGTTTGTTTGAGAAGGCTACAGAAGGGCCATTGAATTAGAAAGTATCAGTTAACTAAAACTTCCTGATTAATAGAGATAATATTGGAATACTGGAGACTAAAATCCGGTTACAGACATCTCAACTACCAGTAATTCATTTTCAATTATTTGGAGGGTTGTTGATGTGGAAGAAGGTATTCTATAAAAATAGGTGCTTATATGTGGAGAGTTCTGTAGTTTTCATAGAGAAAAGGGGAAAGAGAAAATTTGAATTTTTCTTTAATGTCAGAATTTTTATACTTTTAAATGTTAGCTCGGTTTATTGGTTGGCCAGAGGTTTTTGTTGTGGACCTCTGATTTGCTACATCTTATTCTTCTACTGTTGAGAATTTACATTCTTTTCAAGTGATTTTGAAATCTTACATATGTACTAAATAAACTTAATTATTTCTCCCCTTCAATGGTAATTCTAAAGAGATATCCTAAAGGGAGTTAGTGATGTAGTTCAGTGGTAGAATACTTGCCTAGCCTGCATGTGCATAGGTCCTAGGTTCAATCCCCAGCAGAGAGAGACAAACAAAGGTAATCACATAGTAGAGGCCATGTACTTTGTTCCAAAAATGAATCTGCAGCTGTATTATTCTACCCCAAAAGTATAAGTTATGGTTGACCTGTAAAGAAGTTCTGTTTTTAATCTCTCTCTTCTGCTTAAGATTGAATGTAGGATACCTGGTTCTAAGAGTGTCATAAGCCAGACTAAAGGGGTTATACAGAATTCCATCTACCGTGTTGTTGGTAGGCAAGCAAGGTATTTCCAGGAATTTCCATTATGAAAATGTGTAAATTAAATTAAGCCAGACTCAAACTTAGTGATATTCTGTACTTAGAGCTCTAAAATCTTATTTTAGAGACCCACTATGAGTAGAAGCATCATAGGCTTTCAGTCTAACTGACCTGGGTTCAGATCCTATTACTTACTACCAGTGTGGCCTTGGCAATCTCAGCCTCAGTTTCCTAATCTGTAAATAAGACTGATGCTGATTGGAGTGAGATGAATATAAAGTGGCAAGTAAAGGACCAGACATACAGTGGACATTTAATATAGCTGTTGTTATCACCCCTTAGAAGGACAGTTTGACTTCTTTCTAGGTAAGAGTCTCTCTAAACAATCTAAGCCATTTTATACTTACTGTTTTTCTGTCAGTTTTTGCAGAAAATTTTATATCCAATTTCACTTTTTAATACATGTGTCCTTTTTAAATTTTAAAGTAATATATGTGGAACATCCCTAATCTAAAATCCAAAACCCAAAACATTGTGAGTGCTGACATGATACCCAAAAAATTTTGGATTTTGAGCATTTCAGATTTTGGATTTTTTGATTAGGGATGCTCATCTTGTAAAGTATATACAGATAATCCAAAATCTGAAAAACTCTGAAATCTGAAATAATTCTGGTCTCAAGTATTTTGAGTAAGGAATACTCAGCCTGTAATTATTTTTGTTGTTAACAGTAAAGGATCTTCCTCTGCCAAGATTTGTTGCTTCAAAGAATGAACAAGAATCTCGCCATGCAACCTCATATTCTTCAGATTCTGAAAATCAAGGGTCTTATTCTGGTGTGATTCCTCCTCCACCTGGCAGAGGGCAAGTAAAAAAGGGATCTGTAAGCCACGATACAGTTCAGCCTCATACATCTGCAGATCAACAGGTAATCACATTCATTTAAATGTTATCAGTTGATGTTCTGTGCAGATGTTTATACCAAAACATTTATTAGTACCTTAATAGTTAAAATGTCTCCATAAAATTAAAGTTTTAAAATAATTATATTCTTCCTAGGAACCTGCATCCCCAGTAGTTTCACCACAGCAGTCCCCACCAACTTCTCCACATACATGGAGGAAGCACAACCGTCATTCCAGTGGGGGGAATTATGAGAGGCCTCTTCCAGGACCTGGACCATTTTGGTCTCCTTTTGGTGAAGCACAATCAGGTATTTGAGATATTCCATAAGAATTAATTATTTAGAATTTTAAATTTGACTTCCTTTAATAGATGCCTCCAAGATAATTTTTAATTGTAAGGTTAAGTTAAATAGAAGCAAAATCTAGTTAAGAAAATTTGTAAATAGATACATTGCTTTGAAAAGTTGTAATTACATTTACTTAACATAGATATGGTACTTAGACAAAGATATATGGATAACAGATTCTCTGAAGGTGAATTGAATAATCATTTCCCAGAAAATTGGGTATATAAATTTTATTATTGACAAGGAAAGCAGAAAACAACTAAAAAGAGTTAAATGAGATAATTTTTAACTGAATTGAAAAGATTCCTTAGGAAATTGTAGCATTTCTTTGAAGTTGGAATGTGACAGAAAACGTTTATTTATTAGTGCATATTAATGATACAGAATAATGGCTTTCAGCGGAAAGAAAACTTTAAAAAATGTAAGTGGTAGTTGGTTTCAATCTTAGCTTAAAAACCTGTTTCTTTTTCTCCTTCAAATATGATTCAGTGTGTTCACCCATTTTCCTCCAGGTTCTTCTGCTGGTGATGCAGTGTGGTCTGGGCATTCTCCACCTCCACCTCAAGAAAACTGGGTCAGTTTTGCAGATACTCCACCAACCAGTACTCTTTTAACCATGCATCCTGCTTCTGTCCAGGTGTGACATTTTATTGGTATTGCATTTTTATTTGCTTCATTCAGAGTATTGCTGCAGTCATTATTTTTATATTTTGCTGTTGCAGATTTTTAAAATGTAAGCTGACTCTTATTTAAAAAAAAAAAAAATCCAGAACTTCTGTGTGCAATTTTTCAAGCCTGTTATCACTGGAATGTTTCACTAAAGGTTTTGGCTGATTTATTTGTTTCTAATTTCCCAGTGAAGCTTGGAAAGGTTTCTGCATCTGGAAATATATTTGCTTGGCTTCCTTAGCACATTTTTCATAACTTTCTGTTGCTTACATAATTGCTGTCATTCTACACATTTATATAATCATTGTGCAACAACATATCCAGTAACCTGGCTCTAACAAATATGTGATTTGCTAATGACTCCTTACATTTTAAATATTCACAAAAAAGTAAGTTTTACTGTCAAGGATGAATAACCTAGCAATCTTGGTCCATATAATCGTATAGATAGATTCTGTACTGAGGAAAAAATGTTTCATTGCAGGACCAGACAACAGTACGAACTGTAGCCTCAGCTACAACTGCCAATGAAATTCGTAGGCAATCCAGTAGTTATGATGATCCCTGGAAAATAACAGATGAACAAAGACAGTATTATGTAAATCAGTTTAAAACCATTCAGCCTGATCTAAACGGATTTATTCCAGGTGAGTTACTGAAAACAGAAGTTCTCCTAGATGGAACAGGGCAATCTCAATTTCATAATATCAAAGACATTATTTTATTGGTCCTAGATTTTAATTTTAAAAGATCATTAATTCTCAGATTATTTATCTAAAAAGTTTATAATCACTGAGAATCGAAAATATGACATATTCACAACAATAAAGTGACCTTTTTCCCAATGAAAAAAAGTTTAAAAATCTTGCCTCACATTCTGTTTATAGATCTATATATTCAGAATAACATTAATACTGTTTTAATATTTCAGGATCTGCAGCTAAAGAGTTTTTTACAAAATCAAAACTTCCTATTCTTGAACTTTCTCATATTTGGTAAGTGTGGTATATCATTAGTTGGGTAACATGGGTTATTTCAAAGGAATTTCCAGCAGGTAGATTTTAAGACCTTAAAACTATGAGACTAACCTGTTCAAAAATGTTCTCAAAGAATTCAGTATGGCCTTACAATATAGCCAGCTTCTTTCTCACTTTCTAGGAAAGAAGTGATAATGGACATCCTTTCACAGTAGAAATAAGTGGTACGGAAGTTTTTTGTAAACGTAAAATTCAAACAGTATTAGCTCTTTCTTTTTGCTAACATAATGAATGCATGGAATAAAAGCTAGTATACATGGTTGTTGTTTCTCTCTTTTAGTTTTTATCAAGTTTAATAAGGTCTACTTAGAGCAGACACATTCAGGGTGATGTGGCTGTAGCAACTTTTAATAAGTTCTATGTCAGGCCATAAATTGAAACACAGTACTTAGCTCCCATGTTAAACATAGACTAAAATTCTCCAGGTAGCTGCCACATAGTTGGAATTGGCCATTGGAACACAAAGTACAATTTCAAATTATGTTTTGAAATCAATAATCAGATAAACATTATTTCTACTTTGTATCAATATCTTTCTCTATATTTGAAATTATTTTGTAATAGATTTTTAGTAGCATAGAGTACTGTAATGAGAGGTAGGTAGATTGTGCCTAAAACTTAGAAACCAAGAACTAGCAAAAATGCATGCCTTTTATAGATGAAGGCAATAAATACAGAAGTGGTGGCCTTGCATCTAGGAAGTGGTAGGGACAGCAGGGTGGGAGGCTGTATTTGTGTATCGAGTCTTGTAGTAGTTCTGTTTAGTTCTTTAAAGTGCATACATGTTGAACTTTGATAACAAACAAAATTTTAAAGAATGTCCATGGCTTTCTTTTATACAGCTTACTTTAAACTTTATTACTTAAATACGTGGGTTAAAGGTCATTTTTTGGTGACCTTAATTATTGGCACTATTCTTTAACATTTTATTATGAGGTACCCAGATGCCCACCACCTAGATTATATGATTAACATTTTGATTATATTTGCTTTATTACATGTCTTTGTTACCTATGGGATTTTTAAACCTCATGACTTTGTACTTTTTTGAGGAAAGTACTTCTCTTTCCTCTTTTTGAGAAAAAAGGAATCCAAAGCAGAGTATAGTTGTGTTCATAGTAAGTTTGTCTTCTAGGGAACTCTCAGACTTTGATAAAGATGGTGCATTGACACTGGATGAGTTTTGTGCTGCTTTTCATTTGGTGGTCGCTAGGAAGAATGGCTATGACTTACCAGAAAAACTCCCTGAGAGCTTAATGCCCAAACTGATTGATTTGGAAGATTCAGCAGGTAAGATTGAGAGCCAGAGGGAGCTGGTTGCATGTCTTGATAAATATAATTCTTGATTCTAAAGCAAAATCAAGATATATGTTAAAACGTATCTTAATAGCTTAGACTTTTCATCAGGAGCAAATAGATTTGCCATTAGAATAAGACAAGTAGACTGAACTTGGATTTGTTTTAGTCAACTTTTAAAAATAAAAATAAAGAGGGGCCTGGAGTCATAGCTCAGTGGTGGAGCACTTGCCTAGCACATGTGAGGCACTGGGTTCGGTCCTCAGCACCACATATTAATAAATAAATAAAGGTATTGTGTCGACCTACAGCTAAAAATAAATAAATAAAAATAAAGAATATATACCATTGTTTCATCTTTAAGTTGTGACTTCTGAGATTTGAAGAGCATTTCAGTTTATTTTTCTATTTTAATTGCATTATATATTGTCTGAAGTGGGTATATTCTGTCTTCGTTATAAACATTTTTCTATTTAATGGATCTTAATTTGTTGAAAGGAAATCATCTGATTTATCATCAGACCTTTGTAATCACAAGCATTTTCTTTAAAACACCAAACTTTTTTTTAATGCAGATTGTAAGGAAATCTGAAACTTTTGACTTCGATATTAGATAATACATTTTGTTAACAAGAATGCTAAATGATCGTATATACATATTGATAGCTTTCTTTAAAAGCAAAATATCGGGTAAAAGTCAGCATATTCTTAAATTCTGAATGAATAAAGAGACACTTTTTACATTTTTCAGGAGCTTCCTTAAAACCGAACTATTGTCTTCAGTCTTCTCATCTAAATTCTCTTTTGATGATAATGATAGAAGGGATTTTATACTTTTGGGAAGTTAAAACAGAGTTTGGCTTTCAAATGGACATTTATCAGGCAACATTCCTTTAAACCAGAAGTGTGTATGGTCTAACTTTATTGTCCAAGTTATGCCAAAGGAATCATATATATGGTTACTTTGTGAAGAGAACGAGTCAAGAATATGAGCACGCTTCTGGTTTTGCCAGTTATGCTGGTGACCTTGGGCAAGTTCCAACCATATAGTCTATTTTTTTCTGTTTCTCTACCTAATATATGAAATGGATGCCATTCACATTGACCTGTAAATTGACGTTTTGTCAACCTGTCGGTTGATTAAAGAGTTTAGCATTGATTTAATTTTTTTAGGAATATTTTCTATGAGAATCCTAAGATTTTATTATTTCAGTTACTTATAAAGTATCATTTAACCTCTAACTTGAACTAAAGCTAAATACTGTGTTTTTATTAGGTGGTTTTGTTTCCAAGTACTTTGATTTACCTACTTAAGAAATAAATAACTTCTTTATTTAGCTCATGATAGTTGTCAAAAGAAGAAATTATGTAGCTTCAGACTCTTGGTATTATTTGGTTTAAAAATTAGGCCTTAGGACTGGGTGTAGCTCCATGGTATAGTATTTGCCTTGTTACATGCAAGGCCCAGGGTTTGATCCCCTGCACCTTTAAACAAACAAACAAACAAACAAAAATTGAATCTCAGATTTAGAGTTTTAGTATGACTGAAGCTTTTGAAAACTGACAGTGTGGTAATACAAGGAGATGACTATATATTCAGATAGGTGAATCTGGCTTTTGTATGTAATTAGTGGGTTTTTCTTTTATTTAATACGAATAAAATCATTGCCTTTGTAAATAGCTACTACTGAATTTTAAGGCTGATGTTCAGAAAGTAGTTCTTTTCTGAGCATCTGTCTTTTTGTCTAATTTTATACTTATTACATCTGTTTATCAGAAACTAACTCTGATATTTTGCCTGCATATATTTGCACTACTGCATTTTAACCATGATTTTAGAGATATCACAAACTTAAGACTGAATACAATACGTGGTTTTCTGATTAGCTTTTTCAAAAACATTTTAACCACATACTTTCAAATCTGTTTTGTCTATTTATAAGTGATAAATTTTGGAATTCTGTTAAGTTAGGGGTTGGCGGAAAGAAGTAGTATATATGTTATTCCACCTGTCATAAACCTGGGATTCATATGACACAAAACCCTTTTAATGTAGAAATTGTCCTATGCCACTGTAGGTCAGTCAGTGTCCATAAACATTATTATAAATAGCTGTGTTTTTAGAAGTACACAAGGGAGAAATAACCAAATAGTTTCTTCTGGCTGATCACAGTTATACCTGCTTTGGAGCTGTTTTGACTACAGGCGAAAGTAGTTTCTCTCTTTGATTTCTCATAGCATCTTCTGCTTCATCTTCTGTTCTGCTTCATTTTCTATTCAGAATGGAAAATATCACACTGAATCTTGTTTCTTTTATCTTTTATTTTTTCCCCTTTCAACTACTATGAGCTGCTTTTAAAAAATGAAATGTATCATATTCATTATTAAGTATCTTTAGGACCTGCAGTGTTGGCAGGCATATACTAAATTGCTCAGTAAACAGTTATTGGAAGATTAATGCTAATTGTGTTCCATTTTCAAAATAAGATAGTTTTTGTTACTTTTCTGCCCTTAAAAATATAGCAGTTTGTTATATTAAGTTTGTGATGTTGGAACATACTAAAATATTACCTGTACAAATGTTCTATACTTAGAATTTAAAACTCTTAAGGGATAGGGGCATAGCTCAGTAGTAGAGTGCTTCCCTAGCATAATTGAGGCCCTGGATTCAATCAGTGACTTGAACATTTTTCCATTTTGTGGCAGTTGGAGAGAGGTGGAGTTCATTTTTTAAATAGAACTTAGGTTTTTGATGCCAATACAATCACTCAGGATAAAACAGAGCATATCTTAAGTTCAGTCTTTAATTTATTTCTGCATATGCATTGCTTTTATCCCTACCTTTTAAGTAAGATAGGAAAAGTTGCTATTGGTACTTTTCTTCAAAGGCTTAGAATTCATCTAAACCCATTTATTTTTTCTCATAAGAATAATATTTACATTTTGAATAAATAGTAGATATAGTTTTGCCTTCATGAAGCTTTTAAATGAAGCTGGAACCTTGAGCCTTGAAGACTAAAGAACTTCCTAGATTTGTTTGCTGCCTGAGAGCAGAATTAATTTTCAACCATAAGACTGCAGGGGAGTATATATACTCTTATAACAAGAAAGAGCTGTTGCTTTTGAAAAATAAATTTTAATATACTAAATACAGTGCAAAAAAAGAAATTTATGATGGATAGTTATAAACTTAGAACAACACTGAAGTTCTGTAGTAAAGCATTCAGCAGGTCATTGTACTGGACTGAACCCATGAACTTTCCAGATTCTTTGAAGGATAGAAGGATGAAAACTGCTGCCAGTGTTAATAAGCCAGAATACAATGTTTCCCGGTATGTTCATACTGGTTTATCTTTTCCAGATACAATTTAATACCTGGAGGGAAAGACTTTCTTTGCGTAAAAGCCCTTTGGGGTTAACTTTAACAAATAATTTAGGCTCATGCTCTTCTTTCTTAGCCCTGATGCTCTGATGATGTCAGGGGCAGGGCAGAACCCTCAGGAGGGAGGTAGGGTTGACACAGTGTTCCAGCAGGAGGCTTGGTTGGAACACTGCATCGCGTAAGAGTAAAACTACGCACCTGCCTCCAGAAGGATAGTCTTGAAGCCTGACATTTGTGGGTGGGCAGGAATCCCTTTGCTGGAGTGTCTACAGGGAGCAAAGTTGAAGGAGGTGCAATTTATTTCCCTATCTAATTGTTTCTTCTCAGACTCATGATTGTTGATTTCTAGAATATAGGTAATTTGCTCATTTTGCTCTTTGCCTACTGCTGTTTGTTATTTTATATATGAAGTAAGAAAGAAGCAATGTGTAATTTTGCTAATTTATCCCAGAAGTACTTTTTGGATTTTCTAGGACAGGAATTTTTTTAGTTATTAATATCAGGACCTTTTTTCCTTCTTAAAAATTGTGTCCCAGAAGTCTTTGTTCTTGTAAGATCTGTCAATAGTCATCCTATTAGAAATTAAAACTGATATATTTTAATATTTTCCTACCCCCCCAACATTTAAAAAATACTTATTACTTAAAAATAGCAATAATATACCCTTTACTTATTAGCATAAATATCTTTTGGAAAATAAAACAATTACGAAAAGGGTGACATTGTTTTGTATTTTTTGCAAATCTTTTTTTTAATATCTACCTAATAGAAGTCAACTAGATTGTCATATTTGTTTTTGCATTTTAGACTTTTGGATATCTTATTTTGTTTGAAGTAAATCAGGGGTCCAAACACCAAGCCCTACAGGTCAAATCCAATATGTTGCTTGTTTTTGTATACTGCACAAACTGAGTGTTTTTTAAATCATAAAAAAGGATAATATGTCATCATACATTAAAATTACATGAAATTCATATTTCAGGGTCCATAAATAAAACTTTAAAACAGCCACACTCATTCAGTTACAAATTGTCTGTGGCTGTTTGTATACTACATTGGCAGAGTTGAATAGTTGTAGTAGAGGCTATCTAGCCTGCAAAACAAAAAGTTTATTATCTAACCCTTTGTTTAAAAAAAAAATTGCCAATTCCTAAAATACATAAAGAAAATCTAGCCTCGCATAGTGAAAGGAAAGACTATTATATACCGTTTTCAGATATCTTTGACTATTCCTAGATACTACATCAAAATACAAATGGTGGGCTGGGGGTGGAGTTCAGTTGGTAGAGCACTCACCTAGCATGTGCAAGACCCTAGGTTCGATCCCCAGCACCCCCCTAAAAACACACACACACACACACACACACACAAATGGTAATTTCTTAGAGGTTATTTGCATTGTGAAAGCTGAAACCAAATTAATGAGTTTTTTGTAATGTTAAACATTAAAATTCATTGATCTGCCTTGTACTTTGAATGAACCCTTTATCCATGAATGATTTTGTATCATAATACAATGGTTATTTATAAAAATAAGAGTTTGTTGAATTATACAGATTTTTTATATATTAAGATGTTTCATTATAAAATGTCAAAAATCTTTCCCTTTTTTTTAGAGGTATCAGGGAATGAACTCAGGAGTACTCTACCACTGAGCTACTTCCTTAACCCTTTTTATTTTGAGACAAGTTCTCTCTCAAGTTGTGAGACTGGTCTCTAACTTAAAATCCTCCTGCCTCAGACTCCCTGATTGCTGGGATTATAGGTGGGCACCACCATACCTGGCAAAAAAGCTTATTTGTTAGTGTTATAACCTGTCTTATCAGAGAAATCTTTATGTGCTAGGAAACACTTAAGGTTATGGATATGTATACACATTTTTCAAAATTGTAAGTTTTTCCTGAAAGTTTAAAATTTGTCATTAGTAACAAATACTGAAAATAGTTGCTTTTCTTGAAGTAACAAGGTCACTTTATTCATTTTTGAGGAAATATCTGCCTAATATCCAAATCCAAATACTTATAGTTTATAAACTCTTCCTTCAAGATAAATGGTATTCCATGAAAAGTGGTCAGTTCAGCTTACAGCTGAATCACACAGTTTATTTCCTTGAGACAACCATTGTACTTTATATGAAGCAGAAGTGCTTTATATATATTTCCCATTTTTTTTACAGAGTATTACAAAGGTATGTTTTTAGTGCTGAGATTTATTAAAATAAAATATTACTGATTCATTATGAAATTCTTCAATGAGAACAGCATGCATTTTTTTGTATTATAGTAAAAATTTTAAACTTATATATGTGAGCGTGAATAATACATTTCGTATTATTAATTAATCACTGCCTTGATTCTTCTTGACGAGCTAGTAGTACTTCTACCCACTGTTGCTTTTCAGCATCAGTGTCAATATCAATACAGAAAGAAAAATTACTAATATTATTACAAGAATAATTTTGACTTTTCAGGACCCCCCCCCCAAAAAAAAGCATCATAAAAATTCCCAAAAAGAGTCCAGACATGGTCCATTGTTTGAGAACTGAGATTCTAGGAAAATAATTGTTGAAACAATAATAAAGTATTAATTATTTGGGTGAGCAGTATTTCATTTCTCAGCCTTAAGAGGCTAGACCCTTTGTAGCTTTGTACCAGTGACAGAGATCTCTGAATCTCCCAAATTATAACTGCCTTGAGGTGAGGATGTGGTATAGTCTGGCCCTAAATGTGTCAAACAATAACATCATGAGAACTGAGATCTTGAAAGCCAAACCAGAGCCCCAGAAGGCCCTAAGATGATGTTGAAGAGAAAAGAATAGAGTTTGACTTTAAATTGGTTCTTTTGAAAATTAATCTTCCATTAGTTAGTACTATTTAATTCTATTTATTTTTCTTAATACCTGCTTTGGCGGGGGCTCTCGTAAAGACACTTCTTCATTTTCTATGGTCCTGGAGACTTTAACTTTTAGTAAATGTCATATTTATAGCACTTATTATTCTTTCCTTAATTTCCTTTTCGTTTGTTATCATAGGGGGAGAAAGGTTTATAATGTAGGTTCCCACAAAAACCCCAAAGTATCCAATGAGGGATAACCTATTACTGTTTATTATCAATAACTTTTCCACTAGTTCTCTAAGAACTTTGAGTTCTGCAGTCTTCATATCACAATATCTGAAGCCTTCCTGCCTCTAGTGCTTCCATACTACCCTGTCATTGTTATTATGAACGTATAGGACTCAGAAAGAAATAGGTACATCTTTTCATCTTATTATACAAATCAAAATGTAATGCTGGACTCTAAACTAGAACTTGCAGTGTGGTATAATGATAAGGTATAATTACAGGGAACGTAAAAGGGAAATATTTTGAGAGAGTCATGAAACAATAGGTAGGAGGATTTAAAGCCAGATGCGGTGGCTCATGCCTGTTATCCCAGCACTTTGGGAGGCTGAGACAGGAGAATCACAAGTTCAAAGCCAGCTTCAACAATGGCAAGGCACTAAGCAACTCAGTAAGACCCTGTCTCTAAATAAAAACACAAAAAAATAGGGCTGGGAATGTGGCTCAGTGGTTGAGTACCGCCTGAGTTCAATCCCTGGTACCAAAAAAAAAAAAAGAGAATTTTGAGAGCTTTTCCAACTATCAATAGTGAGGTTCTAAAAAAATGACAGTAAAGGAGAATGACTAAACTGAAGAACTCAAAAAGCAATTTACTCAATAAATATTTGAGTGCTACTCTGTATTAGATCCTGTGTTAGGTACTAAAATGTGAAAGATTTGTGACTAAATTGAAAGGTTAAAAGCTATATATATATGTAGGTTTACTTATATGGCTGTGTGCTTAGAAATATGAAGTATAGAGCTAACATTTAATACCAAGTGTCTGTACTTCTGATGGAAAAACTTGGGTGCTATTTATTTAACTTGCCCATGATCAAATAAAAAGAGACAAATATTGGAATCATATTGATGAGACATGGTCTAAACAGATTATATACTCTCTGTTGATTGGGATTATAGTCAAAGCTGTGTAAACCTTGGAAAAATTAGGGAATTTAGTTGCCATTGAAATTGCTTATGTTTTTAAATGGAGCTTTAGAGATATTTTAAATTTAAGGATTAAATAAAATTAAGAGAAGAATATGATACTTTGACATACATTAAAAAATCATTTTAGGGGCTGGGATTGTAGCTCAATGGTAGAGTCCCTGCCTAGCACATGAGGCACTGGGTTCAATCCTCAGCACCACATAAAAAATAAGTAAAATAAAGGTATTGTGTCCACCTACAATTAAAAATATTTTTAAAAAATCATTTTGAATTAGTGTCATGGATTTGTAGCTATCTATTTAAGATAGCAGTGTAATGATAAAATGATAAGATAGAGTGTAATGATAAAAGTTTTAAGGGCTCTAGGGGTGTAGCTTAGTGGTAGAGGGCATTCTTAGCATGTGCAACATCTTGGATTTGATTCCCCAGGACTACAAAAAGGGCGGGGGGGCGGGGGTTAAGTTTCATATGGGCTGATTGATTTTGCTTTTTGCTTTTGACTGGGAATTTCTTTTGTCTTTTTTTTTTTTTTGGTATCAAAGATTTGTAGAGGAAATGTGATTAATGAGTATAAATTAGCAGTTCCCAAAGTATATTTCAAGGGAATATTGAAGATTTTTATTTGATGAAATGCATTTGTGTTTGAGAAAAACTGATTTACAAATGTTTAGTTTATTTATTCTTGGACATCAGTAGTGTTGATATGCATGGGAGTGTTCCAACAGGGAATTATAGTATCCCCCAAACTTACTTGAGCAAAAAACCCTGATTTTTGAACGTCACTGTAGTGATTAGTATTACAAGAAATATACTTTGGGAAGCTGATAAAAATTCATCCCTAATACCAGAAACTGATTCAAAGCATTTGACCTCTTGCATTATCACTGTGTAAAACATTCTGCTTATTGCTAACTAGATTTTATTTTCATAAAAAGTTAGAAAACTGTGGTTTCAAGTAGACTGGTATGATTGAGTGTTGTCTGATGGTTAAAATGTTCATTTTGGGAACATAAAAAAATCAGATTACAAATTACTACTTAGAAAAATCATCTGCTACCTTTTTTATAAGTAAATATTCCAAACTAAAATATATTGTTAATAGAGGATTACTCTGTTTTTAAATTATAGATGTTGGAGATCAGCCAG
This sequence comes from Geosciurus inauris, assembly GCA_004024805.1. Classification (NCBI taxonomy): domain Eukaryota; kingdom Metazoa; phylum Chordata; class Mammalia; order Rodentia; family Sciuridae; genus Geosciurus; species Geosciurus inauris. The sequence continues at coordinate 96,503 of PVHX01006448.1, forward strand.
TTGAGGTAGGTTATCCAGGCTCTCCTGCTGAAGCACCTCCAAGCAAGTCACCATCAATGCCATCACTAAACCAGACTTGGCCTGAGCTGAATCAAAGCAGTGAGGTTAGCAAACCCCCTCCCCTTTAAATTAAAAATTAGCATTTTTAAGGTAAGAAATTTCAAACAGGGTAATGTCAGTGTAGAGCTCTTTGAGCATGCATGTATAGTTGATAAGACTGCGATAAATAAATGTTTGTAATGGTGTAACTTTTTGAGGTTTTTAATGTATATACACTATGATTTGGTTTCCATTGTTTATCTCCACTAAAATATCATGAGTTAGTTGGGGCAGATGAATGAAGTTAAAAGTCAAAGTGAATGAGTTGGCCAAGATCTCATTTCTAGGGAGATTCAAAAGCTAAGATTTTAGTACAAGTCCTTTGGTAGTAGTCAGCTGCCTTGGCCAGTGAGTCATGCCATCTCAGTCCTTATATGTAAGGCACATGGTAATATAATTGGAATCTTGGAGTTGCAAGTGATGTGATGTCACTAGACAAGCCTTCCACACAAAAAGATATTTTCTAACTATTTATAATTAGTTTATTCAATACAAAATGGAGTGTTTTTATCTAACTAAATGTGACCAAACATAGTATACAAAACAGAATTTGGGACAAGTGCATTTTTCTCCAGGGACTTTGAAATTCTGTCATATAAAAACAATAAAAAGATCACTCTGCTTAGAATAAAGGAAGAGGACCTGAGGCCCCACCTCCCCTGAAGCACCTCCTGAAGCCCCTCTGTTAACTTTAGTGTTCTAGAGGACTCCATTTGGAAACGACTGTTCCAGCCTATTAGAGCAGTTCTTTTTCTGAATAAATTACCTTTTTTTCTTTAGATAGTACTTCAAAAAAAAGAGTTTGTTAACTTTCAGGAAGCTTCTATGCTTTTCATGTTCTCTAAAGCCAGAAAAATACTGGATTAAACAGTACCCTAGTTAATTTGGGACAATTAGAAAACAGTTTTGTACTATTTCTACTGCTTTGTGAACACCCAACCACAACCCAGACTGTGTCTTAAGCATTATAACATTATACCATATGTCCTACCATCGGATGTAAACTTACTAATATATTTTGTAGGCAGAGGGATTAAGCCCTTGAAAAATTGGCTGGTAGAACATTTATGGAGAGTTAGGTTAGTGTTCTTGAAACTATTACTTTTGCTGCATTTGCATTTCTATCATTTTTTTAAAGATACTATCAGAATAAGAGTATTGTTAGTCTACTTTTATCAATTTGTAAATAAGAGCAGCTTTTATAAAGAATCTCAATTCCTAAGCCATGTTCATTTTAAATGAAATCACGTGCAATCATTAAATACTAGAGCTGGAAGTCCCTTCTCAATTCTGATTCCACTAGTTGCCGTCTGCCTACTTAAATATTCCTGTCAAGTTCTATTTTCTAGTATTTGCTAACAATACAAAAAATTTAGTAAATTTTTTAATATATGAAAAACCAAAATGCTAATAAAACATTGATTTTAAGATATACTAATGGTACCTATTAAAAAAGCTACTCAGAATATAAAATTTAGATTTTATTTTCATTGTCTACCACCAAAACACTAATATTTTTTCAACTTTAATTCAGCACCTGTGAATATGGATGAGATATTATAGAGGATAACACTAATGATAATCCCTAACATTTGTTGAACACTTTTTTTTGTCCCAGTTCTGTCCAGAAAACTCTTTATATATATTAACTCCTTAAATCCTCAGAACACTCCTATGAGGTAGATGGTATTAATTTCATGTTAGAGATGGTGAAAGTAAACTACAGAGAGGTTATGGAACGTAACTGGCCCAAGTATGTACAGCCCAAGTAGAATTCCAATAGTCTGGTTCCAGAGCCTTGTGCTCTTAACCGTTTACTAAAGTCATTTACTAAAATCATGAAGAAGAGTCTCTGCCCTCCAAATTTCTTACATATAGTCTTGTGAAACCAGGAGGACAAACCTCATGACAGCCAAGCAGGGTATTAGTATATGCCTTCTTATTGGCAAAAGTTTTCTACATCTGAACTTTTTCTAGTTAGATAATTAGGATTTTAAAAATTCCTTATGAATCCTGGTAACAATAATTGTTGAAGAAGAAAACAATTTGTATTAACAGAAATTGTTAAGTCACTTCCCTGAACTGATGTCCCATGATAGAAGTGAATTATTATGGCTTTTATACCTAAAACACTTTCTGTACATCAATATTTCTCTGTTTGTCTTATTTTTCATCCTAAAACTAATCTGCAGAAAAAAATGTTGAATGATTGTATTGCCTATTTTTGTAGATAATTTTTAACAGTGCACCCATTTGCTAACTTCTACATATCTTCTCAAATTGAATATCACTATTTTAAATAGTAAATTGAACTTTGAAGCATAAAACTATACTTTCTCAAACTGAATTATAAAAATAATTTTGGTGAATGGGATAGTTGTGTGTCTGTGTGTAAACAGTTGTGTGTATATATTGTATGTGTGTAGATGTTTTTCCCTTTTCAGAGGATGACTGATAATTTTTAAAAATCAGATTTAACTGACATTTTAATACAATTTTGACATAAAAATTTTATACTGTATTTCTAAGTTCTCTAAAACAAATGGAATTTACTATAATTTTGAATTATCCACTATTTTAAGAGGTATGATATTTCTTTGTGTACCTCTTTTAGATAAGTAGTACTTCATATACATCTTATATATATATATAACACATACTCAAATGCTTGATTTGCTCTCATTGTGGCCGCATTCTGATTTTCTAGCATGGGGAGGGGGGTGCCTGATTGGCATTTCTGTCTTGTGGACTAGCATGGCCCTATTTGTAATGCTGATTGCAGGGGTTGACTTGCTACAGGTTGACATAAGCTCAACATATATTAATTCCAGAATTCCTTGCATTTTATCTCAATTATATTTTATTAAATATCTATGCATATGTATAAAATATGTGCACGAACATAATAGAATCATCTTTCAGGGGTCGCACTGGCAAATCACACTGACTTGCTTTGTTTTGATCAAAACTTTGTTAGCATCACCAAATTAGTGAATTAACATTTGAATTTTAAAAGAAGGAAGTTATTATTTCTTCCACTCAAAACCCCTTTACATTTTCACTTGGTAGCCATTTATATCACTCACAATCTGGTCCTGTATTGTGCTTTGAATTTTAATTCTATAAGACTTTGAATCTCTTTAGTAGAGATTGCAAGAAATTATTACTATTTGATTGATATTTGCTTGTGAAACTGTTTGCCTTATGTTACAAAATGACCCAAGATAGATAAGTATAAGATTTCATGGAAAAATAGAACTTACAGAATAATGTTAGACCTATGAAACACACCTTGCAGTGCAACCTCTGAATTACTTTGCTAAATCTTCTCCAGTGATCTTTTACTCCATCTTTCTCATCATGCTGACTTGTCTCTCCTCTGTCTGTTCAGCAGTGGGAGACATTTAGTGAACGCTCTTCAAGCTCACAAACTCTGACCCAATTTGATTCTAACATTGCACCAGCTGATCCTGTAAGTCAATCACTTAGCTTGCTTGTTTGAAATTAATTTTATTAACCCAAATTTCCATTCATTGTGGTTTTTAGCCAGTATGCATGATTCAGTGTAGTGCTTAGAGGGAAATGTTGGCAGACTTCAATTTTTGTGTGTTTAATAGTGGAAAGAATTTTTTTCCATGTATTTTCTAGTTATTTTGGTGAGAAAAACTATGCTTTTAAAATCTGGTACATGTCTAAAGAAGCATTTTGTGATAATTGATTTGGTTAATCATGTTGCCATTTGCTAATTGAGTGTATGTTTTATTTAACATACTACGTATTTCAGTGTGACTTATGTAAATATTATTCGTATGCTTATGCATCATGTAATATGTACTGTGTATGTAAATATTTTTGCAGTGTCATCTTTTTTAAAACACTTCAAATGATAGGCTTTTATTTAATTAGTATGTTAAGTTCTGTTAGATAGAATCAAGTTCAGTAAAACAATACAAAGCTACTTGTCAAAGATTCCTCATGTGCAAAGGAACCTGTCTTGTCTTCCTGTGGTTTATTGTGTTGCTTTGAAAATGCTACAAAGTTCATATCCTGATTTTAAAACTAAATTTTATCCCCATAAAGTTAATTTCCTATAAGCCCCACATGTCCCTGAAGTTATTTGAAAACTTCCAAACCTTAGCTCTAAATTATTTTTCTCGCTGTTCACGCCACTACTTTTGCTCTTTCACACACACACGTACACACACATTCTCTCTCTC
>PVHX01006449.1:0-69971 GCA_004024805.1 Geosciurus inauris
AATGTGATTCTACAACATGTACAATCAGAAAAATGAGAAATTAAACCCCATTTATGTATGATATGTAAAAGTACCTAAATGTATTCTACTGTCATGTATAATTAATTTGAACAAATTAAAAAGTTCACAAATAGTGTGACTCTATGATTTGCAACCAGAGAAATGGAAAAACTGAGCTCTGTTTATGTACTATGACTTGAAACGCATTTAAATAAAAAAATAAAAAATAAAAATAAAGTGTTGTAGGGTAGCTGACACTCAGGACTAAATAAATAGAGTTCTTAGTAAAAAAAAAAGTTATAAAGAAAAAGAAAACAAAGAACTAGCTCATGTGCTTATAAAGACTGAGTAGTTTTGTGATGTTCTTTTAAGCTTGAAATCCAGGAAAGTCAATGATGCCATTCAATCTAAATCCAAAGGCCTAAGAACTAGGAGAGTGAATGATATAAGCTTCATTCTAAGATCAGGAAATCAATGTCCAGAACACCCAGGTAGAAAAGAAAAGAATCTCCCCCTCCTCTGCCTTGTGTTCTATTGGATGAAGTTAGATGGGATGATTCCATTGCAGAGTGTATTCTGGCTTACTGAGGCCACTGATTCAAAGGCTAACATCATCTCAAAACACCATCATAAACATCCCTAGAAATAATGTTTAGCCAAATGTCTGGGCAAAGACAGTAAATGCTTCAACTGCCTGCTTTGCGGTGGTACCTAAATATAGTACAGAACCATCTGTCAACCAGGCTTGAGTCTTCCCTCACTTTGTCAGTTGATCAAGATGAACTCTCCATGAAGCCACAGGTATAGCCTCAGAGAAGGAGGATAATGAGGGAGTGGAGTCTATGGCCACTTTGGCCACTTTATGAGATTTGTTTGTGCCTCTAGGGACTATTTAGGCCCATTCACAAGTACACTACTTTTATTTGATGATGGAGTGTTTCTGCACATCCTCAGTTTATGATTTTTCTCAAAAAACACTCAGGTCTTGATGGTCAGTAACTTGATGACCCAAGGTTAAGTCTTCAGACTACTAAGGCCAAGTAGCAGGATTTTGGTCTCCAAATCCTAAGTATCTGAACCGCTATTCACGTATGGGGGCCTGTGAAAGGCTCCAAACAGCATCCGTTTTATTTTACTGACATTTTAAGAACCATTGAATCTGCTTTCACATATGACCCAAGTGGCAGAGCAATTGAACAATTCCTTGAAACAACTACTTAACCTTCTCATGTCCTAGACCTTACTCAAATATAGCAGCTTTTTGGGTCACTTGGTTAGTTGGGTTATGTTTTGTGTTGCTTGGGCCACAGTAACACACCTAAATGGGTATATGTTACCTCTAAAACCCAATGTGAAATTCTAGGTTTGTGCTTTTTTGTTTGCAACAAGGACAAGATGTTGAAAACTTTTCTTCATCTCAGAAGATATTTCTTAACATGCCCTCTGCCACTGGACCCACAAAATAGATGGCTCCTTAGTTTTACTCAGATTTATTTTCTATTCTCCGTCAAGCAATTGTCTTATCAAGAAGTTAGGAGGAGTTGCTACTTCTTATTCACAGCATCCAATAGCATAATATTGTAAAATGTAATGGACCAATGGTATGCCTTGTCAAAAGGAAAGATGATCCAGCTTCCTGTAAACTAAATTATTACATAGGCATGGAGCTTTGATATACTCCTTATAGGGCAGTGAAGGTATATTGCTGCCTTTCCTAATTAAAAGCAAACAGCTAGGGAAGGGGGTGTCTATTGACAGGGATAGATAAAAAGATATTTCAGAGACTAATAACCACATATCACATATCAGGTCATGTGTTACTTTTATGCAGGAATGAAACCACATCGAGGTGGCTACAATCTAAGCTAATATCTAAAGAAGCTTATGATAACCCATTGTCATGCTCAAAGATCTCTTTATCTTCTGCAGAGGTCACATAAAAGACCTGAATTGAGATATAATGTAAATAACCACCTCCCTCAAAAGCTAACATGAGAAACAATATAAAAGTGTTCAGAGGTGAAATGATAAGATTATGAGAATTCTTACCTAATCAGTGGTTTAATTCACTAATATGAATAAACTGTGTGGTAACTGTAGGCAGGTAGGGTGTGTGTGGAAGAAACAGGTCACTGGTGGTGTAATTTGGGTGGTTATATTTTGTCCCTGGTGGGTGGGATTCTCTTTGCTTCCTGACTGCCACGTCCTGAGCTGTGTTCCTCTGCCATGCCCTTTCACCATGGTGTTCTACTTCACCTCAGGCCCAAAGTGATGGAGTTGGGCAACTACGGACTGAACCTCAGAATCTTGCTAGGTCTTTTAGTCACAGTCATAAAAAGTTAAAATGCTACCCCTGGATCCTTTCAGTGCTTGATAATAGCACTCATCTTTGAAATTCCTCTAAGAATGTGTTGTTGCTTTTGATTTACATTTTCATAGGAAGAATCCTAGAAGGTGCTTCTATTAGATTTGCTGTACGTAGTACTTTCATTCTACTAATCAGGAAACCAATGTGAAGTTTTTGCCAGATATTATATATTCTAATTATTTATTCTGAAATTGTGAAAATAACCACAAGATGTGTTTAGGAACTCACTGGATACATTATGAGATAGCAAAGAATTAAAACCAATTACTCCATTGATAACTTGAAATCTATAAGCTTTTACCATCACTGGTGGGATAATGACATTTTGCATCTTTCTGGATTCAATATCGTTTCAAAGCCAATGTTCAGTAGGATCTCAAAGATATCATTCCTTGTCTCCAATGTGCAGTTACAATGGTAAAACTTTTTCAAAATGTTCAAATGCATATCTACCTACTTCCTTGATTTATTAATGATTAGTTGGGAATATCAAATGTTGATCTTTTCAAACTCTATTTGCAGATCATGCCATGAATAATTAGTATTCTATTTAATACTGACAATTTTGTTATCAAAATCTTTAAATCTAGTCAGATTAGAGAGAAAAGTCCATAAAACCTGATGCCAATTCAGAAAACTCATTGGTATATTCTAGTTCTCTGGAAACATTATTGCTACCAAAATATGTACTAGTCAGTATTATTCAGAGAAACAGATCTTATAAGATAAAACATTTATACATAATATAATTATATATTGTTATAAAATGTTATATATTGTATAACACCTTCTGTATTATATAATTTATAGTGTATGTATATATAATGTGTGGATTATCTTTAAATTCTGATGGTTTCACATTTTGTTTGGCTTTAAAATGGTACAAAGGTGGTATACATTCATTAGAAAGTGAACTCAAAATTTTGAATTTGGACATTTTTTAGGAAAGTGATACATACTACAACTGTGCAGTGGCAGTGATCCACAGTTCCTGATCAACCATGGAATTGTGAGGGTAAACAACCAATATCTACAGTATACTGGGTTCCTGAGTTATGATGATTGGTAGGCAAAGTGTATTAAGTGCATTTTCAGCCTAAGGTTTTTTTCAGCCTTCAAGAAGTTTATTGAGATGTAAGCCCATCACAAATCAATGAGCACCTGGATCTTTTATGCATTTAAAATTATATATTATGTGTTAATATTTTATACATTGAAATAACATTATATATTCTATATTATATAATACTTTATATAATAGAATATCTTGTTAAAAATAAATACCACATAAAACATATATAACATATACTATATCTGTAAACAATTTTAAGAAATTTATTCATGTAATTATTGTAAATGAGAAATACTATGATCCACCATCTGCAAACTCATGACTTAGGCAAGTTGGTGATATAATTGATAAAAGAAAAATTCTGACATGTACATATTAATTACAATGGTGAGAGGCTGAAAGAGAGAAGTGATAAGAGAAGATATGCAGTTTGAGGTAGGATGGAAGTCATAGAAATAGAAAGGAGACATAAAGGAAAGACACCGAAATATAATTTCATTTCACAAGTTCCACATACTTTTCCAGCGCTGTCATTCCCTAAGTCTCTGTCTCAGTACTCTCCTGAATTCCGAAGAGATCTGTAAATCTTTATGTAAACAGTAAATCAAGAATCTGAACAGGTAGTCTCTCACTTTCGAGATGGCCTTCATTTCTCCCATGAATGCGTATTCACTTTCTTCTGTCTGTGTCTCTGACTGCGGTGTGCAAAAATTCTTTTCCAGAACATAAGCCAAACACACCTCTGGTCCTGACTTCGCACTTCTCTCTGGGAACTCCTTGGACCTTCACCAGAGACAGCTCTTCTCTAATGACAAATGACAGACCAAAATCAACAAAAGACTGTTTTACATTCCTGAATGTATGTTAAAACCTTGACTTACAGCACCTGACAAACCTTCTCCAAGAATAATACATTGCCTTCTAGTTATTTATAAAACTATCTAGAGCACTAACCCCAACTAATCCACAAGCAACAAGTATTTATCTTTATTGACCGCTTAGTCCAAAACTTCGTTTACTCTGTATTTTTCTGCTCCTCTTGTCTATAGCTGCTGCAATGTCCATATAAACAATTTATGCCTTTCTTCTCAAATTTTCATTACAAAAATTCTCTTGGTTCTTAGGTCCAGCTGACATATTTCCAACTTTTATCTAGCCTTCCTGCTGTTAGTTCTGAAACTTAACCCAGGACCTTGTCCCTTCCTTGCTAGCATCTCTAAGGGCTTAATAAATATTTTCATTTCAGAGAAGAGTTGGTTTCAAGAGTATTGGTTTAATATGACTCAGTCCAAGTTCAAAGCCTTGAGAACCAAGAGAATCAATGTTGTCAACTTCAATCTGAGACCAGGAGATCCATGTTCTATTCAAATGGTAAGGTAGAAGGGACAAATTCTCTTTTCCTCTGCCTTTTATTCTATTCAGGACCTCAAAGTTTGGAAGATGGTTATTCACCAAGTGGATTTGTTTTGTGAAGCTACCAATTCAAATGCTAATGTCATCCCCAAACACCCTCAGAGAAACAACCCTCAGAAAAATGCTACAGGGGACTCTGCAATTCTGTAAGGTTAACACATAAATTTACTCATCACAGCAGCTATTTCATAAATTAAAAATTCTATAAAATATAAATTATTGCAAAATATAAAATTTATTCAAGAAAGTTTTTCTCTTATTTTTCGATTTTAAGTATATTCCTTTGTATTCCTTTATAATTTACCATATCAACAGAAATGAACCTTAGCTTTTAACTCACATCATAATTAGTAATTAGTTCTAAATAATCATAGTGGTAAATGTCTGAGCTTAATCTGTTAAATTTATAGTAGAGCATAGAATAGAACCATGTTATCTGGAATTAGGCAATTAAATTTTAGAAATGACAAGAAGCATAGAATATAAAAGAAGCAAGATAAATTAGACTGTACAAAATTAAAATATTCTGCTATTTAAATGACAATGCTAATAAAATAAAACATACAAAACAAAACTAAGAATATTATTTGGAAAATCATTTTTAATAAATAATCTGTATCCATCATATATAAAGAGCTCTTTCAATCTATATAAAAAGATAAACACCGTATTAAAAATGAGCAAAAAATTGGGATAGACACTATGTAAATTATGTATTAATTGTAAACAAACTCATGAGAAGAGTCAATCATTAGTCACTGTTGAAATATAAATTAATAATACAAGAAGATATCACTGCATCACATTTAGAATTGTTAAAAACAAATAAGCAGTAATAACAAATGTTGTTAAGGATAAAGTCAACTGAATTGCTCATACATTGCCAAATACGCAAATGATGCAAATGATGCTTTGGAAAAAAAATTAAGTTTTTTATAAAGTTGAATATACTTTAATCATATGATATATACATTCTATATCCTTGCTTTTAACCGAAAGAAATGAAAACACATTTCAAAATAATACCTGTATGTGAATATTCACAGTAGCTTCATTCATAATAGCCAAAACACCTGACAAGAACAACTTAGAGGAGGAAGAGTTTATCTGGTCTCATAGTTTCTGAGGTTGAATGTACAGTTAGCTGACTCCATTGCTCTGGGCCCAAAGTGATGCAGTACATCATGGCAGAAAGGGATGGTGGAGGAAAACTGCTCAACTGGTGATAGGTAGGAAGTGGGAAGTGTGGGTGTTTGGGGATGAAGGATCCATAGAGAAGATAAGCCCTTCTTGGGCACACTCCCTTGTCCTACTTCCTCCAGCCATACCCCATTTGCCTACAGTTACCAACCAATTACTCCATTCAAATTAATTTACTGATTTGATTACAGCTTTCATAATTTAATTACCTTGCATCAAAATATCCATGCATTAACACACAAACTTTTGGAGTACACTTCATATCTGAACAATAGCAATATTCAACAGTAAAGAAACAACTAATACTTTCAGAATGAATGAATCTCAAAAGCATTATGGCAAGTGAAAAAGACTGCTGCTTGATCTATGATGCTATTTATTTGACTTTTTAGCAAGGGAAAAAGCATGATATTAAAAAGCAAGTCAGTTATCTCCGCCAATAAGTTTATAAGCAGGGAACTGATCTAAACAAATGCTTGTGGTAGTCTCACTAATCTCACCAACCTCCACATAAAATATGTCTATGTCATAATCTCCTATACCTGTACATTTTATCTTACATGGCAAAACAAACTTTACAGATATTAAGGCTTTTGAGATTGAGATATCCAGATGAGACTTTTGTAATCCCATAGAAGTGGGTACAGATGGAGTCAGAGAGGGGCACAGAAAAGAGGAAAAGAAAAATATAGTGTAATAATGCAGAGACTGTAGTCATTCAGCCATAAGCCAAGGAATACTGCTATCTCTAGAAACTGCAAGAGGAAAACAAAAGATTGTTCTCTGGAGTCTCAGAAAGAAGCAGCACTGCCAACACTCGGTTTTATGCTTATAGGATTCAATTTGAATATTTTACTTCTAAAAGTGTCAAGAGTGCATTTTCGTTAGTTTAACCCACTGAGTGTGTGGTAATTCATTTAGTGCCAATATGTTACTAATACAGAGCACAAGGGAACTTTTTTATAAGTAATTAAGATGGTCTATGTCATGATTGCAGTTTGGTTATATGACTGTATAAAAACCTCATTGAATTACAGATTTTTACAAGTTATGTGTAATTATGTGAAGCTGAATAAAAATAATTATGTTTTGCCAGGTGTGGTGGTGCATGACTGTAATCCCAGTGGCTCTGGAGGCTGAGGCAGGAGGATTGTGAGTTCGAAGCTACCTCAGCAAGAGCAAGGCGCTAAGCAACTCAGTGACACTCTGTCTCCAAATAAAATACAAAATAGGCCTAGGATGTGGCTCAGTGCTTGAGTGACCCTGAGGACAAGCCCCAGTACCAAACAAACAAACAAACAAATAAATGGATAAATTATGTTTTGTTAGGTCTATTGTATTCCTATTATTTCACCTAAATTTACCTTTTATATCCCTAAATTTCCCATCCACATGTCTCCCTATGAATATTTTAGCATCCTTTCTAAATCCACAAAGTTTTCCAAGATTATGATCCATTTTATATGCTCCTATAACATATCATTTTCTGACTTATACTTTGGATTTGCACAATAATTCATATTCCCTTGTAGATTGTAGGGTTCTTGAGACCTAGCACCGAGACTTTGATTTCTGAATAAAATCCAGCATAGATCGTTGTGAAATGTATAAACATTTGGTCTTTGACATATGATAAGGTTACATACCCCAAAGTTGAAAATATTGTAAGGCTAAAATGCATTTAACACACCTAAGGTATCTAATGCCATAGCTTAGAACATATTACACTGTAGACTGCTGTTTTTAACCTGATGATCTCGAGGCTGACTGACAGTTGTTGTTCACCACTACTGCCCAGAATCATAAGAGTAGTATTACACATTGCTAGCTTGGGAAAAGATAAAAGTTCAATATGTCAAGTGTAATTTCTGCTGAATGTGTATAAATTTTCTAACATCATAAAGTTTAAAAAAATCTCATTATTCAAAATATAAGTGGTGAGGAAATCACTGCACAGTAATTCATTCATACTTTTATATAATCAGCAAACATTGCCTGAGTCACTACCATATGCCTGTTTCTGTACTAGATACTATGTATTAAAAATGTCTTTTCACAAAGTTCTTTTCTTCTGCCTCTATAGCCAGAGATTCAGTACATTATTTTCCTAAGAGCTCCTATTTGTCCATAAAAGAGAGCAAGATAAACACAGTACAGACATCTCCTAAGGTGATTAAACAACACTCCAATAGCCCTGTGTCTCTGGGCTCCATTTGCTCTCTTAGGTACAGAGATCCACACAGCCTGGATGACCTGAGATGTCAGTTTGTAACTGCCTACAGTCCTGTTTCCTGCTTTGTTAAACAGCATGATGAGCCAGCCATTCAATTCCTTCCTCTCAACTCCAAAGGTACCACTTTGTGCTTCCAATTATGTAATAGATTCTACTGTGGTAGTGACTGCTGATACATTTTTTTACTATGTATAGCCAAGCTTTGTATCATGCAATCACATTAAATGACAATCTAGCAGTTCAGGAAAAGACAGACAAATAGCCTCATCTGGATGACATGGCAACACACTTTAGATTAATTTTTAAAACTATGGGCTAATTAAATTTCTGAGAAAAATAAAAATGCTTCCAGTGTATGCTGATTCAATTGCATTTAGATGCTATGTACAATCTTCACCTCACCAGATTCCTATGAACCAATTTTATCTTTACATAGCTTTGAACTAAACCATTGTGTTCGCTGTTCTCATAAAAGTTTGATATCTGATTCATCTGTTACTTCTCTTACTTTTACAGAAATGGACTGAAAAAATAGAAAACAGTTTTTCATGTTTTTATTCTATTACAGAAAAACCTCTAAAATGTCACCTGTATGGAGCTGTAAATGATACTAATTTCTCTTCTCACAGCTCAGAAGCAAAGCAGCATTCCTTTTCTTTTTTTTCCCCAACAATCCCTCAATTCTTGAAGGATTTTTTTAGCTGCTCCCCTTTGGCAACGATTGACTTTTATCTCTTAAACTTTCTATCAATGTTTCCAGGAGTTCTTTTTTGTGGTGCTGGGGATTGAACCCAGGGCCTTGTGTATGCAAGGCAAGCACTCTACCAACTGATCTGTATCCGCAGCCCCAGGAGTTCTTAATGGTGAAAAAATACTGGTCGTTTACACTGCAGCATGATCTTTTAAAAGTGTGTTTCAAACTAATATCAACTAATATCTATCTTCTAATTTAGGTTTTTATTCCTAAGACCTTATTGTGATTTTTTTCAGAACTAAAGCAAATTTGATCTGTTTTTTTTTTTGGTACTGGAGATTGAACTCAGGGGTACTCGACCACTGAGCCACATCCCAGCCCTATTTTGTGTTTTATGTAGAGACAGGGTCTCACTGAGTTGCTTAGCACCTCGCCGTTGCTGAGGCTGGCTTTGAACTCGAGATTCTCCTGTCTCAGTCTTTCAAGTGCTGGGATTACAGGCTTGCACCACCGTGCCCGACTCAAATTTGATCATTTTTTACAGTGAGTATCTATATGCCATTAACATTACTAAACTTTTTGTTTTTTCATATACCTATCAGTTCCTTTACCCATTCTTGTTCTTACTTTGGACACATTCCAAGTAAATTACAAACATTAGTTTATTTTTACCTAAATACTTTAAGGACTCATATCATCTACTCAGTTCAATATTTATGTATATTTCTTTCTTTTTCATATAACATTTAAATACAATGAAAGGCATAAACTTTAAATATATGTTCACTAATTTTCAACATAGCCTTTAGTAATGTAATCCAAATTTCTGTCAAGATTTTTTTCTCAGTACTGGGATTGAACCAAGGGGTGCTCTACCACTGAGCTATATCCCTAGTCACCCTTGCTTTTTAAATTTTGAGACAGAGTCTCCCCAAGTTACCCAGGCAGACCTCAAATTTATACTCCTCCTGACTTGGCCTCCCGAGTCACTGGATTTATAGGCATGAGCCACTGTATCTGGCCAAGTTGTATGTTATCATAACCCAATCATGTCTCAATTCCTCTTTCCTATATCAACCTCAAAATAACCTCAATTCTGATTTTTTTTCTGTTTTGTATTTAATAGCTACCTATGTATATTCTTAAGCCAAGAGATTTAGTGAACTCTGACAGAATGGTCCAGAATGGTAGAGTAACATCTGAAAATATGATTTTTGCATAAGAGCAATAAGAACACCAATTAAAAACTGAAAATAAAAGTTTTGAAACTCTGGAAATTAATAAGTGCTGGGAACTCTCTATATGGTAATTATTCAAACAAAGAAACAAAGACAGCCAAAGCAAAGTAAGGAGAGTGAGCTTTGTGTCAGTTTAAATGGCCTAAATCCCATTTCTCTCTCCAGCTCTTCAGACAGTTCACAAAAACCAACAGAGTGGCAACCATGGTACATGTGAACGATCAACATCCTAGCAGCTACTGAGGAGGAAGGAAATATTTTGAGATCCACAAAGTCTTACCCCAAGAGTATCATTCTTGGACCTAACAGTAGCTTGATGAGGATCTCTTCAGGATTTGTCTTTCTTTAAACTAATTCCAGGACCTCACTCTACTGAAACAGCCCCATCTTCAAGCTTTTGTGGCTAAAAATCAGGGTCAACAGCTCAATGCTGAAGCTGCCTTAAATGGCATTGCCAGTTGGGACTAACTCGAGGCTCAGTAAAAGCTGAAGAAAAGCTGGGAAATAAGATGCCATAATCCTCTGATGTATTCCTGGACATGTATAAGGGCCACACATACAAGAAAGGTTGTGTGTATGTATACCCAGGAAAAATACTAGAAGGTCCTAATCTCTCACTTCTGATGTAACTGGAAGAACTGTTCAAACAGCAAGTATAGGCTAAGGCAGAGTCATAGATTACCCATAGGACACTGAACACATGACCCAGCACACACATGGAACCCCTAGGCAAGGCTGTAAGAATTGATGGTTCAAGGTTTCAAGAAAATCTCTATCCAGTCATTAGCTGATAAATAAACTAACCAAGCAGAAACTTCAGTTGACTCATGACATAGGATACAGAATTCACAGAAGTATAGAAAAGTTCTCAGAGAGAAACAACAAGAAGAAACAATACCAGTATATCCTAGAGGAAGGTGATATTTAATTTTCAGGGTTGCTATATTATATTATTTATAAAAATAAGAATCAAGATGTTTGCATTGTATTTTTTTCATTTTTAAATTAAGATATTAATTATAATCCTCATAGTAGATATTAAGAAAATAGTTTGAAAATACAAAACAAAGGAAAGAAGAGAACTAAACAGACTAGAAAATTTTTATCTTACACAAATGGAGCAGCAGTAAGGACACAGGGAGATAAAAACCAAGAAAACAACAAAATGGCATGCATAAATCTTTATTAATAATTGTATTAGCTTGTTTTGCCACTGCGACGAAAAGACCTGACAAGAACAATTTTAGAGGAGGAAAACTCTGTTTGGGGGCTCATGGTTTTAGAGGTCTCAGTCCGTAGATGGCTGACTTTGTTCTCTGGGCTCAAGGTGAGGCAAAATACCATGGAGGAAGGGTGTGGAGGAAGAAAGCAGCTCAGGACATGGAACCAGAAAGCAGAGTGACTGTTCCTCACAGTAAGGACAAAATTTATGCCTCAAAGACACCTCCCAGAGATCCACTTCCTCCAACCACACGCTACCTGCCTATAGTTAACCATCCAGATAATCCATTCAAGTGGATCAATGTATCAACCAAGTTAAGGTTCTCATAATTCAATCACTTCACCCCTAAAATGTCTTGCCTTATCTCACACATGAACTTTTGGGTGAAAATGCATATCTAAACCATAACAGTAATTATGTTAAATATAAGTGAACTGAACACTCCAAAGACTAAAATAATAGAGTGGATTTAAAAGTGATCCAACATTTCACTATCGTACAAAAGATACTTGAAATTCAAAAGAACAAGTAATTTAAAAATATAAAGATATAGTATTTTAATAATGATCAAAGCAGGCCTGGAGAGATTATGGTATATATCACACAAAAGCAAACTTGGAAACTACAATTTTTACAAAGCAAATAAAGATATTTTAAAGTAAAAATTGTCAATCCATCATAAATTCACAAAAAGTATAAATATATATGCACATAATAACAGAACTCCCAAACACATGAAACAAAAATGACAGAATTGAATATAGAAATAAAAAATTCCATGATAATATTTGGAGGCTATAATACTCATCTGTCAATAATGCATAAAACACTAAAACAAAAGATTAATAAAGAAAGAGAAGACATGATTATAACCCTTTAACCAACTAGATCTACTAAAGACCTTTGGCTCACAATACACAATGAGAGGAAAACATGCATTCCTCTTAGATGTGCATGGAGTATTCTTAAATAAAGTTCACTTGTTATGAGCAAGTTTGAATATACTAAAGATGACTTAAAATATATGACCATGTGCAATAAACTTGGAATCAAGAACAGAAGAAATCTGGGGAATGTACAAATGTCTAGAAATTAAACAAATGTTAAATAACAAATGGTTCTAAGAGGAAATGGAAAATAAATTAAAAAATAATTTGAGATGAATAAAATAAAATAAAAGCATGTAGATTCAAAAATGAAACTAAGTAAATAATTGTTTTAAAGTAACATCATCAAACATATTAAAATATTTAGAAAGAATTTAGCAAAAATAGTGCAAGACATAAGCCCTGAAAAATCACAAAATATCCTTGAATAACATGAAAGATCTAAGCAAAAAGCAAAATGGAAACTTCTTGTGGCTTAAAAAGTTAATATTGCTAAGAGAGCAATGCTCCCCAAATTAATGAACAGTTTCAACACATTCCCTTTAAAAATTTTGCTACCATTGTTTGCATAAACGGATGATCTGATGTTAAAAGTCATATGAAATTCAAGGGAAACTCAATAATAAAAACAGTAGTGAAAAAAATCAGAGGACTCACACTTCTGTTTTTTAACAACCATGTCATCATGACTTTCGAATCAAAACAACACAGAAGCTGGGCACGGTGGCGCACGCCTGTAATCCCAGAACTTTGGGAGGCTGAAGCAGGAGAATTGCGAGTTCAAAGCCAGCTTCAGCAATGGTGGGGCGCTAAGCAACTCAGTGAGACCCTGTCTCTACATAAAACACAAAATAGTGCTGGGAATATGGCTCAGTAGTTGAGTGCCCCTGAATTCAATCCCCTGTAACAACAACACAGGTATATTTTTGGATTTTAAAAATTCTTTTTGTTATCCTTATCCCATCACCCTTCCTACATTAATGCAAATATATATGATTGAAAGTTTTTCTATGTTGACATTAACATAAGTTTTAGAACTGCATGTAAATTTTTATATTAAAATTTCTTCACATTAAAATTAGAGATTAGAAAAAGATCTGTCCATTATTTCTCACTCCCCCATGTTCATAACCATAATCACTGAACATTCCTACCTAAATTTAATATGAGATACTATAGGATAGAAATGTTACTCAATGCAATGTATCTTTCTAAAATATTCCTCTGAATATTTAAAGGTAACAATGCCTTAAATTTTAGTGTTCTAGCATTTCCAAATAAGATTATGTCATCTGATATAGTGTGTTTATTAATGAAATGATGACATATTTCATATTAACATACACGAAGTCAACACCTAATAATTATATATTTTGTGGAGAATATTCTCTTTGTTTTCTACCAAGAGCAGGTTTTGTTGCCCATATAATTATTTGATAGTCATCACTCTGAACAAACACAGACTGACATTTCTGTATTAATAAAATCTTATATACTGAAAGACAAGGAAAGACAAGTAGAATTCTAGAAATTCCAGAAATATTGACAAAGTCTACCAAACTCTCATTTCCAGTGACTGTTTCCTATTTTCAAGCCAATGATTTTTTTCCTTGTGTAATAAATACACAAGCACACCCACATAAATAATGAGCCATACCGCAGGTACAGAGTATAAATGAGGTGGATATTTTCAAAAAGTTTCTCCTTTCTCCTTTTCTCCATTTTGCTCCACTTCAGTTTTGTATTATTTACTCATCTCATTTTTTGACAGTAATTCAAAACTCTAAGCTCAGCTAATACTCAAAAACATCATATATTATTTAAGAAAAGATGTGTGTTGAACGCATTTCTATAGACATTAGCCCCCAGGGAGACCTCTTTGAAAATTTTGCTTAGTGGTTAAGTCTAGACAATATTTTCTTAGATACAACTATATTTTTTAATGTATCCCACAGATGCCGTTAACTGCAAGTACATGGATTTTGCTCTACTACAATTAGCTATTATTTGAGAATTCACACTGAACCAATCTTTACATCCTGTGATGTTTTCAGCATTTCAATGAAATTAGACTTTGTGTCTGATAGACTAACTTGGTCGTGTTTTTCTCCCTAATAAAATTAATCATTGCCTCTAGGAGTAAGTCAAACTTCCTCTGAATTCAATTTGACCACGCAGATTTTACAACTCACTTGAACTATTTTGCTACTGGCAAAGAATCTATCTGCCAGCCACTGCTGTAAACTTTGCATTTGGCATCTTTTGAACTATGAATACAAACATAATAATAAAAGGATATGACTAAGAAGTTAATGGCTTTTTCATCAGTGTTTCTCACATCAGTAATAGTTTAGCAGATTCTGTGTCATTTTTACCTGGGGGTAGCTAAATTTGGAATATGTCTTTTGAAGTTAAAAATAAAAGGTCATCATTTTCACTACAGGGATAGATGAAAGGACAGATTACAAAATACCAGTATAGTTCAGAATGGCATGGAGCCCCAAGGCATTTTACTGAAAAAAAATTTCATGGACAAACACATTCGATAACTAGTATACACATTTTTTTCTTATATTTTTCTAAAACTTCACACCTGCTAAGGAAAATGTTTTAGTTTTATCTGAATTGGCTTTTTAATGGGTACACAGGAAAATGAATTTGTCTGGTTCAACTTCAGTAATCCTATGTTTATTCTTATAATGAATACCTTACACTATTACAGCTACAGTACATATGATTTTGTTGTCCACTTATTTGTGACCATCTTCAAAGAAGATGTTCAAAGAAGGGCCTATGTTAGTCTTGAGTATTCAATACAGAACCTTGACCTTCTCATGAGTTCAGTGAACTTTTTTAGTAGATTAGTGAATGACCAATATCAACTGCAATTTGATATAATAATACCTCACATTATATATCATTTTAAAATTGCCAAGCTCTTGAACATGCTTTATCTGATTTGAGAACAATGATACCAATATTATAAATGAAAAAATAAAGCTCAGACAGTACTGAAGTGTAGGCAATGGTTAGCAGAACAAGCACGTGAAACAAGAGCTGATGAACACAAACCTGTCTAGTAGAATAAGTATAACAGGTTCCCTTTAAAGGGTTAATATAATTATAGATACCTGTTAAGATTATATGGAAAATTTTCCTTGGGTTCATCATACACTCATTTCATGTTTTCAACAATCCTTTGAAAAAAATTATTATCATGGTACTGATGAGAAAACTGAATTTCACTGAAAAAATTTGCTGAAAAAAACCATTTCTTTCACTTGCACAATATTTCATAGTAAGTAACCTTAAGAGCCAGGATTTCCATCAAACTCTAAGTCATCTCTAAAGTCTATGCTACTGAGTATTATAAAATGACATTAATAACTCTTTGAAACATCCCTCTAATGTATGCATAATGAGAATATTTTATGCCTAAAAAAAGGAATCTCAGAAAGCTTAAATGACTTGTCCAAGCCACACAATTAGAAGAGCACAATATTTAAATCAAAACCAGAACATATTCTATTTTCTTCTGCCATCAGTGAAGATGACTTCCACTGCCTTTTAGGTCCTTCATTGTATAAGACAGGAAGGGTACCTATGCACGAAGCATGTACTTTAACAAACAGAAAAACATACAGATACAGTCATTGGAGCCTCTGAACTTCTAACTTACAGAAATCTAAAATTCAATGCACATTATACATTAAACCCTGATAAAAACATGATAAAGTCCAACTTGTATTGACATAGATAATAAAAAGTCAACATTTAGTAAGATAAGTGAACAAGACTGTGCCAACATAGTAAGTAAATGACAAGAAGATCTGTACCACATATGATGTATGGAGACTTCTACCACTGTTTGCAAATAGTTCCTCTAATTCCTTAAAGAAGATATTATTAATTATCATATCGGCATGTTGCTGATAGTTTTTAACAGATAAAGACAGGTAGATTAAGAGTTACAGATACATAGACCTAGAAATGCAGTATATGTAGCAGCTATTTGGTATCCCCATAGGCTTCATTCTGTAGGATTGTTTTCTTTCTTTCACTAACTCTTTCCTAAGCTAGTAGAATAACACTGGTTTAGAGAACCTCACCAGATATCCCAAAGAACTACTTTTAATTGAATAGAATTACATTTTGAACATGCAAATTTGATTACCCAAGCCAGCCTATATTGTAATGGTTTTGTTTTATGCCTTCAGATTGCAAGGCACTAAACAGATTCAACTGATCCACAACTCTAAGGAATTTAGAATGTTCTCAGAAAGAAAACATGATATTTTTGCATAATATGTAAAGTGGAATAAAAAAAATCTAGTTTGGTAAGGAAAATGTTAAAATCTGTTTTAGCCCATTAACCTTCACAATGCCCATACCAAGAGGCTTAAGTAGATTAAGACAAAAACACCTGAGGAGATGAGTGCAGTGAGGTCCAGAGAAAGCTATTTGGGAGATAGATACTTCAAAGTAATCATTCAAGTGTTAAGAATGAGTGTAATTTTATAAAGGAAGAGAAAAATGGTGGCAAAATTCAGAATATTAAAGTGTTCTTATTATTGACATTGGAAGGACTATAGCAGAGAAAATGGTATAATTTCAAGAGAAGAAAGAGAGCTACTGTTATTGCCATAGAAGGAAGAGAACATTGGCCAACATTGAAATGCATTGAATAAAATCTGGAAAGGAACCTATGAAAAACTGCGTTTGAATCTTAGGAAATTAGTAATAGCCTTCCCCAAAGCAACCTCCATGTTGAATTGGAGATACATCAAGCAAAACATTATAGAGAAAATGGCTTATGAGGATTAGACATTGTGTGACACATTTTGAATTTTAATGCGTACATGATCATCACTATAAAATGCAGATTTTTGACTCAGGAAGTCTAGAAAGTAGACTGAATTTTCCATGTTAAACACCTCCTCTGTATACCATTGCAAATAGTCCATGAACTACATTAATGGAGCAAGATTGTGAAATGCTTAAATTAATTAAGTAAAAAATAAAATAAAAGAGAATAGTTTATTTATAATTCAAGAGCTTTGGATAAATAAAAAGAGGATAGAATACTCTGAGCTAAATTGAAGAAGTCATGAGTAGGAAGAACTAAACTTTGTAAGAATGCATTTGCAGCACTAATTCCTCTTTAATAGAGAAAACATATTCAATTATTACATATTTTTACAAACCCAAGTTTAAAAAATTAACCAAAAATATGGACAACTGGGACTGGGGTTGTGGCTCAGTGGTAGAGCACTTGCCTCACACACATGAGGCACTGGGTTCGATCCTCAGTACCACATACAAAAAATACATAAATAAATAAAATAAAGGTTTAAAACAAATATGAACAACAATATTGTACTCTTTGAGAGTAAATTTTGCTTGATCCATCCTGATATAGATAGATCATGGTCATGGGTTAACTTGGGCAAGCACATTGAATTATTAGGAGATAAATTTAGGCTTATGAATACATAAAAACACTTTGTATATACAAATTTTTCCAGAAGCTCAAATTATATTTTTCCTACATTTAATGATGTTCTTTTTTTTTTCTCTTAAAGCATATTTGGTCTCTAAAGCAATAAGGAAACAAAAAGATGTAAATGGAGCTCATTTGAAGTGATTTATATTACCTATATAATAATTGTGATATTTGAATAAAGTTTCAGTACTTCTGTTTTCCTACCAATCACACAAATATACAGCAGCAGATATTAATTAGCAATTTGTTAGAAGCCCTGCTGTGCTTCATAGTGTACTGTTCCCACAGTTGGAGGTCCTCTTGGGTGGAAAATTATGTCTCTAACAAGTAAAAGAACATTCTTTCCTATTTCTGATAAGGAAAACAAAAGTAATAAAATATTTACATTCAATACAATGTTCAGTTAAATAGAACATGTAAGTGGGCCCAATAATAACCTGAAATTTAATATGCCCTTGCATATTTTTATTTATTTTTAAACACCTGGAAGCTAGCAAAGAAACATTTGAAGAATTAATGTCAAATTAATTGTCTCCCTGATGAGGAAAAATCCACATAAATAAGTTGACAAGATGAATATTTATAAACATTGATTGTCGGAATGTTTCCTGGCTTGACTTTGGGTAAGATAGCAACATGAATACAAGTTTTCATGAACCCATCTTGGAAGAGAGATGTGCATGAGAACCATATAAGCTACAAACTAATAACATTTACTTGAAAGGGATGTGGATTAATTTCTGTTAGGTACAGTACAAATAGAACCAGATAGATGGAAGACAACAAAACTAAACTCATGGGTTGCCTTTCAGTAGAAAGCAGAATTGTAGGAAAGCGAAAGAGATTGTGGCCTTGTTAAAAAAAGACAAGAGAGTAAACTATGTGCTGATGTTAGAAATGACAATGACTATTTGGCAGTGAAAATTAGTTGTTTTCCCAAGCAACTTGTCTAGGAAGTTCGAACAAGAACAAACACAAGGCACTGAAAGATTACAGATGGCATGTTAATTTCTTGGAGGTCAATTTGCAAGTAACAGTCCTCTGACCAATAAAAACAAGGAAGGGGCTTTTGACAAACACCTGAACAAAAAATTGCAAAGAACATGCAGAAGCTCACCACTTAAAAAAATCACTAAAAATCATTAACAAACATATAAAGGATGCATTTATATCAGGTATGAATTATTAATTATATAGCATGTGAAAGCAACTCTACATGCAAAATAGTAACTAAACTCTCTAAAAAAAACCCAAGAAAATCCCTATAATATTTTCTATTTTACAGGAAGAAATTTAGTCTGTGTGAGATTAACTTGCTAAGTAGCAATTTTCAGAAGTCAGCAACTCTGGAATTTAAATGTAGAAAAACTGACTCAGATCCTACTTTTGACATTTACTCTATCACTAGTAATAAATGATGTGTTAAATCAAACAGTAAAACAACTATCACCTTGGTAGTGATTAAAACAACTATCATACTGGTAGTGATTAAAAAGTTGCTGGTATTGGTTGTTAGCATAGGTATAAAAGTAGCTTTCAGTGCTAATGGTATATGAAATATAATTTGTAAGAATAATATGTTTAACAATAATTATCAACAAGCAATCCTTTTGATAATTCTACTTCTAAGAATTTATTCAAAAGAATAAAAATAGATGAACTTAAAAGTTCTACTAAAGATGATTTGTAGCAATAATTTTTACAATGGCCAATAAACACGTAGTGAATGCCTCAAAACAAGATATTGGTAAAATACATTGTAGTGGAACCGGAAGAACATTGTATGGAATTAAAAGATGCATGGTTCATTATAAAGGGGAGGAGAGAAGAGTTCAGTGTGAAACATGGTGAAGATCTTTATATCAGAAATATCTGAGGAAACAAAACCAGAACATACTTATACATCCATGCCATTTAAGAAAGAATATTTTAGCTATTTCTTTATTTTAAATAGTGGAGAAGCAGCATTCTTACTGGTGGGAAATTTAAGTTCATTTCTCTTTCAGAGAAACCAAGCAGGTAGGAGAGCATAAAATTGGAATTTTAGACTATCCTTTTGGAAGCACTTAATGTGGATGTGAGTTTTGAATTCAAGTAGTTTAAAGACTGAGCTTTAGAACATTGTTCTATATTTTTAGCTAAAGACTGATTTTCCAATGGTTAACATGTATGAAGCACTGTTCTAAGTGCTCCACCAATATACTAACTCATTTATTCTAATCTTCTTAACAATGTACGAGGTAGGAAGCCTCTGATATATTTTTATGCGATTGTGAAATAGCAGGCAGGCATAGGAAGGTTAAGGATACAGAATTAACAAGAAACCTCAGAGACAGAATTTCAAACAAAATAAATCAAACACTTCTGTGCTAAGAGGTGTGTGTATGTGTGTGTGTGTGTGTGTGTTTCTTTTCCCCTTTACATGCTCCATAATGTTCATACCCTTGTTCCTCTTTCTTCGCATCATAAAACTTTTGGATTTCATTGCATTTTGAAAGTTTACATATCATCATGATGTACAACAATTTTTTTTCATTTCATATGCTAATCTTAATTGAAAAATTTGTGTAGCCTAATTGGTCTTTACAAAGATTTTTAAACTCAATAGATCTCAGAAGTTATTTTGTAGCTTATATGGTTCTCATGCACATCTCTTCCAAGATAGGTTCATGGACAACTTGTATCCATGTTGCTATCTTATCCAAAGTCAAACCAGGAAACATATTCAGACAATATAATTCACGGTTCATCATTTTGCTAAAATTTGTCCTTCAAATTGACATTGGGATCATGTTTTTTGAGTTTACAAAATTCTTTGTTGCCTTCATTGTTGAATGAATACAACTCTAGCTTAATCTAAAATTCTTGAATTACACTTTACTTCCAGATGATTTTGAAACAATTCTTATATATTTCTGATTTCCATGTTATTATAGCCTGATTCTGAAGCCAGTCTTATTTATTCCAATCTAAAAATTGAAGTTTTCCTTCTATGACATAGAATTATTTTATTTTTGTGAAGTCTTCTTGTGCTAATTGACCCCCATCATTTTTTCCTAAATATCATTTTTTATTTCAATGTGTATATTCAATTTTTAATTGATTTTATGCAAGCTTTAATGAGTTGTCTCTGAATATTTTTTGTTTTACTTCTACTCTTTTTAAATCATATTCCATTTGTATTGTTCAACTTTACAAAGCTTAGCAATAATGCATATTTTATATAATCTTTTTTTCATGCATAGTATTTCTTTCAAATATTTTTATTAAATTTCTTTTACATTTCACTTTGCTCAGTTTTCTTTGTTCTCCTTTCTATATCTCTCTTTTGGGGACTATATATTTTCCTTTATCTACTTCCATTGTAACCTTTATTTTTATGATGATACTATTTTTCTGTTCATGTATCTACTGAATTCTGAAAAATAATGCTTTATTCTTTCTTGTGTTTTAATTTTTCTTGAGTTTTTGTATCCTACTATGTTATCTGGCTTCATAGGAATGGCATTTATTTCAACTTATTTTATTTGTACTCAGAATTCACTTATTTTATGCTATAATCTTTTTCGGAATGTTTCTAGCATGTTCACAAAATATCTTGTGTATCTTAAACCAGATTTCACTTTAAATTCAATGATGTTTAACTAAGGCTGTCCCTAGAATCATTTTTTTTTTTCTGAAAACTTGCTTTATTTTTTTTTATCTTTTTTTTTTTTTTTTTTTTTTGGTACCGGGGGTTGAACTCAGGGGTACTCGAACACTGAGCCACATCCCCAGACCTATTTTGTGTTTTATGTAGAGACAGGGTCTCACTGAATTGCTTAGCACCTCACCATTGCTGAGGCTGGTTTTGAACTTGGGATTCTCCTGTCTCAGCCTCCCAAAGTGCTGGGATTAGAGGCCATTATAACTTCACTTAAAAAAAAATTTTTTTAGTTGTGAATGGGCACAATACCCTATTTATTTATTTATTTATTTATTTATGTGGTACTGAGAATCAAACCCAGGGCCTCACACATGCTAGGCAAGTGCTATTTACTACTGACCCACAACCCCAGCCTCCTTTAGAGATTTTTTGTGAAAGCTTAGTGTTTGGTATAAAGAAGAAAGTGAAATAGTGAGTTAAGGTGATGGACAAATTAAACACCAGGCAATTTGTTTTATAATCTATTGTCATTTTTTGATAAACTTCTCCCCTGTGGCGTGATGCAACTCTCAGTTAGCTATAATTCTCACAATAGGTCTATGTGACATACCTTTTTACATGCAAGAAGACACAGAGAAAAGAATATGCACACACATTGTAGCTGTATTACAGAATTATTAGAATTTCTTTCATGGTGATTCTGAAAATTCCAGGGTAGAGCTCACCAGCACACAAGAGCCAGAATGTCAAAAAACATCATCAGAGCATGCTCAGAGTTGGAGGATTCTTGGCCCTGTTTTCCTTTGTGCTCTTTCCATTTCCAGTAGCTCTAGGCTTTAATACTCCTCTCAGTAAGTTTGGCAGAAAATGAGAGTCAGCTCTCCAATATCTACTTTCCTTTTCTTCTTTACTAACAGATGCACAGTTTGGTTTAGGACTGCAATGTGTCCAGTTAAACAATATTCATGTTCTCAGATGGTGTGGTAGGGGGTACATGACCATATGAGCCAGTTCTTGAAATGAAATGGAAGAAGATTTCTACTGGATGTGATCCAGGAATGATACTATTTCCCCAAATGACTGAATACGTTGAGCTGAAGCACTGCTGCTCCTTACTCTTTCCCCCTTGTTTTTGCTTGCAGCTGGGGCAGACATTTTGTAAAAGAGCTACATAACAGGAAGAAGGGAATGATTACCTGCTTTCCTGATAGTCTTTAATAACTGTGTTTGCTCTGGCCTTGCCCTTTCTCTAGAGGCTAAAAGAGAAAAATAAACCTTAGTTTGCTAAGAATCTGAGGTTGAATATTTGCTACATGGAAATCATTAAATTCCAAATGTTATAGCAAACGCACCAATTAAATAAAAAAGGAAGTATTTTATTTTCTAGTGTTCACATTAAAATGTTCTGAAATTCAGTCCTATTCATTTTTTCAGTTGATGGACTCATTCTTAAAAATAAACAATGTCTGGGAGATAGGGGTAGGGAAGGTCAAACTTTAATTCCTAGCTATAAACCCAGGAATGAAATCAGCTTCACATGGATCACAGAGACTGCAAATGAAAAACAAAGACAAAAAAAAAAAAAAAAAAAAAGCAGCATGCATTATTAGGAGAAAAGTGAATATGTTTAGAGGCAAAACTACTCCCCAGGGTGAGAATGTGCCTGTGCGTGTGATGATTAAGTTTTTTAACTAACTTTAGCTGACAAATACTGGCAGTAGTCAGGCTATTTGCATTCCGTAGTCTGTCTCTATCCTGTCACACTAAAGGCTAGCTTTAGCCATGATGGAAGGTCTGCAGAATTTCTAGTTGCTTCTCTAACCTGATAACAAAATCTACACTGTGATCTGTTTGCTCAAAATGTCCTTGTTCTGTGTCATATGTTCCCTTTTGCATCTGGCCAAACTCTGACATACCTTTTCCCACATACTGAAGCTAAAGTTATTGGTATTTTCCATTTCTAGCTAAAATGGAGTTCATTTGCTTGTGTGTTTTATTTATTTTTTGTTATTATTGGTTTTGCTTACTGTTATCATTATCACTTATTCCAGTACCAATACAACAAGAAATCTTTCCTATCATCTTAAAGCAAAAGTATACCATATACTATTTATATTCATGAAAAAAATATCTCCTATAACTGAATTTATATTCCAGATTTCAGATTGATTTGTACTTACTATAAAAGGACAAGTTTCTAAACTACAAGTTATTTTATTTTTAATATCATCTGTCCTCAAACCACTAAAATCAATTTTATCAAAAGATATAATCCAATAGTCTTATCTGAAATACATGTATTTATTAAAGTAAATTCAATTACACAGTGCCTCCAGTTACGCTCTCATTTTCTTGAATTTTATGCACATGTTCAGGCTCTTTATCTAAAATATTTCTTTGGTTTATCAACAACGTACCAATATTTATAAGCTACCATGATGGAAAAGCCTCTTCCATTAACTGTATAGCCAAATATTATCACTTTTAATTTCTATGTTATTGTGACATTTACCATACACTCTCCCATGCTTTGTTTATTTAAATGTTTTTATTGAACTATCTTATCCTCCTTATATTATATTATTTATTTATTTATATCCATAGAGCAGCATCTTTCTACTCCTTATGAATTTTGCATTATGACTCCTAATGTAGCAGGATTTCAGTGGGTAGTTATTTATCAAATTACATTTTTAAAGCCACAATTTAAAAAACAGTTGTTTAAAAAATTACTGCTTTTAATTGTACAAAAAGAATCAATGTAGTCATTGCAAGTTCCCATTTAACTTTTATCATTCATAATCACCTTGAGGTTATAAAGCCTAAATAAAATTCACATAGAACAAGTAGACATAATTAATGTTAAAATGAACTTGACTAAGTAGATTGATGTCGCAGGAAATATAACAGAAATAATAAGTCTGAGGAGATAGATATGCTTACGCTGGTTTGAGCATTCGTGATGCACCCACATGTCAAAACATTACATGGTTCTCCATAAATATATGTAACTTTGGTGTGTCAGTAAAAAGTGAAAAATAAGTGAAAAATTTAAAAGGTAAAAACAAAACAAAAACTCTTGTAAGGTTTCTGTTTTACTTCCTTTCCGTGATCTTTGAAGCATGAAGATGTGGCATACATGCCTTTATGAAAGAACTAATTTTTGAGCAAATATCTTCAAAATGTATAATTATAATAATTTATAGTTCCTGCAGATCTTTTTCCTAAGCACTTGTTCAGCATTCTTTATACTGTCTAAAGAAACACACATGAATGTCCACTACCTTAGGAACTCATATTAAAAACAAACTTACGTTTTCAGGCATTTACAAGATTGTTTTTCCCTTTACATTTTTAAAAAAATCTTCTAGATATCTAATGATACATACAAAGCCCTAAAACTTAATGATGTAAAACCTTTATTTTCCTCATGGATTTGGTGCATGAGTTGTCCCCTCAGCAGGACCAACTTGTTTCTGCTCTACTCTGTCAGCTAAGGCAGCTTGAAGCCTTTGGTCTAGAATCATCTAAAATCTCATTTACACACATGCCAGTGTCTGGGCTTAAAAGCCTTTGACTGAACACTGAAGCAGCCAGAACTCCTTGGGCATCTGTTTTGATTTCTATGTGATTTTTTTCAGTACAGCAGATTTAAGATTCTTGGATACGTTACATGCAGACTCAGGTGCCAAAGCATGTGTTCCAAGAGAAAGTGAGTCAAGAGGAATTTGTACCCTTCATAGAACCCAGCCCTGGAATTCACATTGTATGGTTTCCATCATGTTCTGTGCACTGGAGCAGTCGCAGGTCTCCTTCCATACTTGAAAGGAGCAAAAGTGCATTTCATTTGTTCATGAAAAGGAATACATGATCACTGGAAATACTGCTGTAGTCATTGATGTAAAATGCAATCTGTGCCAGTAAACCTATTTTATCTTCAGAAATTTGCTGAAAACAATAATTACTTAGAATAATATTACATAATTGTTCCTCATTCTTCTAGAAGGGCTATTCTTTGAGAACAAATTACTAATAATCACATTTAGTTTCCAGTGTTCTCTGCTTAAAAGTTATTGCCTTTGTTTTCCAAATTTCTATGTACTTGCACTTCTGCTCTTTTTATTCCTTTTAAAAACTATTAGATATTAGTTACTATTAGATCTTATCATTTTCAAGTACAGAAAGAACAAAAGATAATATAATATACACCTAACTGACACTCCAAATGTCAGGAATATATTTTTCACATTTTCTTCTCAACTTTTATGTCCTTACTTTTACACTCACTTTTAGTCTTACTCTGGAGCTCTTTTAATAAAACCTTAAGAATTCTTCTCTCAGTACCATCATCTTCCTTTTTTTTTTTAAATGTTTATTTTTTAGTTGTAGGTGACAGAATATCTTTATTTTATTTTTATGTGGTGCTGAGGATCGAACCCAGTGCCTTATGCATGCTAGGCAAACATGCTACCACTGCGCCATAATCCCAGCCCCATCTTCCTTTTTAATTTACCTAAAATTTTATTTGAATACGGTAGGATATAGGATAGTTGTATTTTTTCATATAGATAAAAGTCTTACCAGGACAATTAATCATAATCTAGCCTATTACTGATATTTTTAACCAATGTAACTCAGATATATTTCACATGATGATGAAGTTCACCAATTTTACATGTAAAATTTGCAAATATTCACAGATGCACTCAGTCAGGTCATTACAAAAATTATAATATAGACCATGTAGATCACACCAAAAGTCCAAAAGTTCCTTTGTACCCATTTCAGTCATTCTTCTCAAACTATTATAATCAACTTTTTTGTTGCTCTGACTAAAAGACCCGACAAGAACAATTTTAGAGGATGAAAGTTTATTTTGGGGCTTATGGTTTCAGAGATCTCAGTCTATAGAGAGTTGGCTCCATTTCTTGAAGTTCAAAGTGAGGGTGAAAAAAAAACAGTGGCTCATATGATAATCAGAAAGCAGAGAATGAGCTCTGCTCAACAAAGACAAAATATATACCACCAAGGGAAGGCCCCCAGGGATCCACCTCCTGCAGCCACACCCTACCTACTACCTTGTGAACCAAAAGCTAGGAATCAATTAAAAATAGCTATCAGTATCACGTTTGATTAGAATTATTGCAATAAACTTTTAACCAGTATCTGAGCTTTTTCCCCAGTCTATTCTTTTTTTTAAGTTGCATTTTCCCCCCTTTCCATATTCTTCTTATTTTTTAATTTTATTTTTATAATTTATTTATTCTAATTAGGTATACATGACAGCAGGATGTATTTTGATTCATTGTACACAGATGGAGCATGACTTTTCATTCTCTGGTTGTACACGATGTAGAGTCACACCATATGTGCAGTCATACATGTACCTAGGGCAATGATGTCCATCTCATTCCATCATCTTTCCTGCTCCCATGTCCCTTCCCCTCCTCTCCATTCCCTTTGACCAAAGTTTCTCCATTCTTCCCATGCCCCTTCCCCCATTATGGATCAGCATCCACTTATCAGAGAGAACATTTGGCCTTTGGATTTTTGGGATTGGTTTACATTGCTTAGGATGGTATTCTCCAACTCCATCCACTTACCTGCAAATGTCATAAGTTTTATTCTATTTTAATTCTCTTTTATATGCAACAGTTTCTTTATCCATTCATCTATTGAAAGGCATCTAGGTCAGTTCCACAGTTCAGCTATCGTGAATTGAGCTGCTGTAAACATTGAAGTGGCTGTGTCACTGTAGTTGCTGTTTTTAAGTCCTTTGGGTATAGACCAAGGAGTGGGATAGCTGGGCAAATGGTGGTTCCATTCCAAGTTTTCTAAGGACTCTCCATACTGCTTTTCAGATTAGTTGTACCAATTTGCAGTTCCATCAGCAATGTATGGGCATGCCTTTTCCCCCATATCCTCGCCAACACTTATCGTTGTTTGTATTCTTGGTAATTGCCATTCTGACTGGCATGAGATGAAATCTTAGACTAGTCTTGATTTGCATTTCTCTAATTGCTAGAGCGGTTGCTCCCTTCCTCACAAGAAGTAAAATCAAGAGTAAATAAATGGGATGGATTCAAACTAAAAAGCATCATCTCAGCAAAAGAAACAATCAGTGAAGTGAACAGAGAGCCTGCATTCTGGGAACAAATTTTTACCACACACACATCTGATAACTGCCATTCTGATGGCGTGAGTAATCTTAGAGTAGTTTTAATTTGCATTTCTTTAATTGCTAGAGATGTTGAACATTTTTTCATATGTCTGTTGATCAATTGTATATCTTCTTCTGAGAAGTGTCTGTTCAGCTCCTTAGCCCATTTATAGATTGGGTTTTTTCTTTCTTTCTTTCTTTTTTTGGTGTTAAGTTTTTGGAGTTCTTTATATATCCTGGAGACTAGTACTCTATCTGATGTGCGTGTGGCAATAATTTACTCCCAAAATGTAGACTTTCTCTTTACCTCATTTATTGTTTGTTTTGCTGAGAAGAAGCTTTTAGTATGAATCCATCCCATTTATTGATTCTTGTTGTTATTTCTTGTGCTTTAGGAGTCTTTAGGAGTCTATTAGGGCAGGGTCTCCAGTCCATTCTTTTTCAAAATGTTTTTTATTCATCCTTATTGATTATACAGAATATTAGATTTCATTGTGGCATTCATACAAATGTACACAGCCTACCTTGATCTATTTCCCTCCCTAGTACTTTCCCTTACATTCCCATCTTTCCTCCACTTTCCTTTCCTCTTCCCTAATAATTTCACTTCCATTTTCATGAGAACCTTTTCTTCCCTTTTACCTGTCTAGCTTCCACATATAAGTGAAAACATGAAAATACTTCTCTATCTGAATCTCTGATTTTGCTTGACCTGATGTCTTCTAGTTCCACCCATTTTCTTTCAAATAACATAATTTTATTCTATATTATGGCTGAATAAATCTTCTTTGGGTATATATATCCCACATTTTCTTCATCCATTCATATAGTAGTCTATTCTTATCATTGACTCTAGGGTGATTCTGCTAATTCATGTCAGAACATGTTCTTTATCTGCTCAACACTATTTTAAAATTTTGATTTTGCTTATAAAATTCAAAGTATTGTAAATAGCCTGAAAAATCCTACAAAATCTTCCCTCTCCCACCTTTCAACCCTCTGAACCTCATTCTATTTATACATTTCTCCATTCCACCATCATATGGTACTTTGTCTTTTTTCAAATGTACCAAATATTCTCCTATTTTTGAGATCTGGGCTTTGCCAGTCACTCAACTTGACACACACTCTCTCCAGAATGCCACATGCTTCATTCCTTCTTCTCTTTTATGTCTTTGCTCAAATGTCACATTCTCAGTGAAGCCCTTTATAACCACTCAATTAAAAATTAAATCCTTCTAACTTTGCATAGCTGCTAGAAGAAATAATTTACTTTGTTGCTTTTTTCTGTAAACTTTATTGAACTTTGATATATATTTTTATTTTATATATTATTTATTTCACCATCAATCAAAGAACACCATGAAATTGAGATTTATCTTTTTTTTTTTTAAATATTTATTTATTTTTTTAGTTGCAGGTGGACAGAACATCTTTATTTTATTTTTATGTGGTGCTGAGGATCGAACCCAGTGCCTCACGCATGCTAGGCGAGCACGCTACCACTGCGCCACAATCCCAGCCCCGAGATTTATCTTTTTTTAATTTGAACTTGTTTCATTGGTGCCTCTAAGACCCTCTTGGATTTGGGGTGAGCAATGAAAAAAATTACTAAATGAGTGAATGAATATAACTTGCACAAGAAATATAGAAAATAAAATGAATGGACCATTTATCTATTCAACAAATATTTATTGAATATCTTCTAAATTTTTAGGTATTCAAAATTACTGCTTTTAAATGGGAACAATATTCTGTTACATTCTTCTACCCAAACACAATCTATTGCACTTAAATATCTTAGCTATTTAGGCAATTTTCAATAGTTTCAACAAAGAATAGAGGAATATATTGAGGATTAATGAAAGTACTGTCACATTTGAGCAAAGGTGACAAGTTCCTCTAAGTAGGGTTTTGGATTTTGACAAAGGAGAGGATGAATCTGAACAAATATAAATTATCTAAACATGGGGACTAATCTTCTAAAGGTAATTATTTTTACGACAGGCAGGCAAATGAGGCTAGAGGAAGAATGGGACATTTCTCCAGCTGTGCTCGGAGTGCTTCTATTCAGCTTGTCTCCTATCTGTGTATGTGCTGATATGTGAAACCCACATTTGGACAACTCAAATACTCTTAATTCTTAAAGGCTGGAATCCCTGAGCAGATGTGGGAAACTATGTCAATGGATGGGAGAATGAGTGGCATTGCTTAAGGGCTTTTATTGTTTCCAAACTCTTGAAATAGTTCAATGGCACAGTGTTCCTCCAAGGACAAAATTTTTAAAAAAATTTTTTTTTTAAGTGCTGGGGATTGAACCTAGGAACTAATGTGTGCTTGGCAAACATACCACTACAGAGCTATATCCCTACCCCTAAAGCACAAAATTCTTAATATGGCTTACAAGATAATGATCTGGGTATTGCTTACTTTTCTGAATTCACCACTCTACTCTCTTGTAATCTATATTCTCTAATAGAACGGTATTTACCCAAATCTTTTTATTTCTTTTATGATCTTTAATCTCTGCCCTTAAATATGCTGCAAAATATACATGTGCTGTTCTCCCTCTTCCTACCCTTCACTATAGCTTCTCTTAGTCTTTGTCTACTTATCACTCTCCCCGTCATTCTTCCCTAATTTCTTGAGATGCTGCTAAATTCCCATTTCACACTGAACTTAACCCAAACATAGAGCTTAGTACTGAAAACTATAAACTGGAAATGCTTGTTACATTCTGTCTTTCATTAGCATCTTGAAAGGAGAAACTGAGTCTTGTTCACTTGGCATGCTCAGTGGCTAATATTAAACTTATCCAAAGGCTGGTGGTCTACAAATATGTATGAAACAAGCTAATAAGTGGATATCTTCCTCTTCTGATTTTTCCTCTTTGCTGCCATAAATTTTTTTTATTGTTATATCGTTTTTGTATTTAAATATATCTGTTGACTCCCTAACACATAGAAATGATTCCACTCAGATCCATAAAGTTGAAGAATTTAGTTATCCTGAGGTAACAAAAACAACAACAACAACAAAAAAAACCCCAAAGATTAGAGGAAGGGAATGATGAATTCCCCATGTGCACAGCAGCTACAATATCCTCATTCCAGCATTGGACATCAGTGTTTGACTTTGTTAAGAATAGTTGAATTCCCACAACTTGAGTAAACAAAAGTGCATATAAAGGTGTTTAATATGAAGAATTTAATCTGCTTATAATTTTGTGCAAAGTTACAAAAATAAAGACTTTAAAATGTCCTATAGAATTAAATAATCAGTTCTTTCCAGGAAAATAAATTTTAATCTCCCCCACCTTAAATACTGAAAAAGAAATTTGTACAGCAACACTCAACTTTATCAGTTACTAAAACATGTAGGAGCCTTTGCTTGCTAATATCACACCATGAGCTTGGAAAACATTTTTACCATCTTTTTATTATTCACTCATTTGTTCTGGAAAACATTATCTTATTTTAATGTCTTTTCTAGAAACATCAATCAATTGTAATTAGCCTTTTCATTATTATACAATAGCATTTTCTTTAAACTTTTACTTTACTATATGTATAAAATAATAGTGTACTGTGCTTTGGTTTAAAGGTGCTAGTACTTGATTCCATAAGAATGTGCATTAGATTTTTATCATCTTCTTATCTGCAGCCATTGCATAATCTGTGGAATATATTAGTTGCTCAGTATAATCTGTTGACTGAATAATATACAGAGATATTGGAACATTTTAAAATATGCAAGAACAGTTTAACACATATGGATATTTGCAACATACAAAATAAATAATAAAATAAAACTCCAGGCTTTCAAGTATTTGTAACATTCCATCTCAAAGCTCTGAGAGTTTATAATTTATTTAGAGTTAATATTTTCTTTATAGGGTGGAGATTTATTCAAATCTTCTAGCTATATAGCACATGAATTTTGAGGATAGAAACTTATGCCTCAGTGATGTGCCTAATTATTTCTGTTAAGGAATTCCTTCTTCTAGTGGCTCATAGAGCTCAGTGTGTTTGGTGCTGGTAGAGCACTCTCTTTGTTCTGAGAGCTCCTCTGCTGTGTGTGGTGGAGACACCAGGTTATTTTCTCTTGACATAGTCTGAAAGTTTGCACATCCTCCTCAAATTCAAATGTTGAAACTTAATCCCCAGTGTGATAATACTGAGAATTGAGCGTTTGGGGAAAATGAAGAAATCATGGAATGGGATTAGTGCACTTAGGAAGAGGCCAGAGGAAGCTCATTTGCCTCCTTCTGCTTTGTGAGAATGCAGTAAAAATGTGCTATGTGTGATGCAGGTGAACCCAGACGGTGAACTTGTCAGTGCTTTGACTTGAACATCACATCATCCAGAGCTGTAAGCAGTACATTTCTGTTATTTATAAATTGCTCAGTCTCAGGTCCTCTTTCTCTGAGCCACCTTCACTTCCTTCCGGACCTATCAGTCAGGCCCCCTTCTCTAATCCTTGTATGGGATCCTGTCAGGAGTCTCAGAGTGGCTTTAGCACCTAGTGAATGTTTTAATTGAAGTTCACTGAGCACCAGCCTTCTATTGTTAGTACTAGACGTTGGGTATGCCAAGTGGCCAAGCCCAGGAGGTTTCTGCCTCTCTTTACTGAGACTGTACCAGCAACTTCCAAATGTTGCTGATCCAAACGTTGCCTCCCCACCCCTTCACTTTCTCACTATGGTAACTAACACTCTAAAAATCCAGAATAATTTCTGATGTTGTAGAGAGACCATGTCTTCAGTTTCTTTTGAGTGTTTTACCCATATTCATAATACAGTACATTGTCTGGAGTTGTAAATGAATTAATGCTGATTGCACAAGAAATTCCACCTGTGATAAATACAAATATGGACAAAGGACAAAATACTTCTGTTCTGGCATTGTTGTTTTTCAAAAACTATGAGCCTGCCTCAGCTGTTTCCTCTGTGTGTTCAAGCAAGGAATGACCACAGTGATGCTTTCTATTTTTACCCTATGTTATATTTTATTTCTCTCCATCATTTTTACTGAATTTGGTAACTGTACATTAATTTTGTTTTCTGTTTCCCTCCCTAGATTATATATTCTGTAAAAGAAGGGACAGATCTTAATTATTTACTATTGTATGACTAACTCATGAGACTGACCTATATCTTCTATCATGTTCATTTTTATTGAAAAAATGAGAGGGAAAAAGTGAACGATGAGATAGATATTCACAGAAAACAAAACATTGAAGAAAACTGGTTGATAGGGTACAAGTAAAGGGACTAATATGACAAAATTGTATTAAAAGGCAGGATTAAATTGAAAAGACTCAAATGTGTACTTCTATCTAAAAACAGTGAGGATTATTGAAGTGCTTAACTTTATGTATGACTGCATATATGATGTGATTCTATACAACTTACAACTAGAGAATTGATATGTTATCCTCTATCTATGTACAATGAGTCAATTTACACTGTCAACATATAAGCCTAAATAAAACAAGAATAAAAATTAAAAAAAAAAAAAAAGTAAGAAACTTTGAGGAAAGCCTCTTGGCATTCAGGCAACTTTAAGAGAAGGGTCTCTTCTCAGTGCATTCCCTAGAACTGCTGAGTTTGCAAAGACCACACCCCTATAAGCTTCAAGACTTATATCACATTCTGTAGCCAGGGTTGCTAAGTGGCAGAGAGCTCCGGGGTGTCTGTTTCTAGGCCCTCTAAAAAAAAAAAAAAAAAAAAAAAACAATTGAAATTCTGTTTACATTTCTACAATATTAATGATAGTGATTTTATTAATCATTGTTGGGATGTCATAAGAACACAAGATTTCTGTTTAGAAATCAAAATAAAGTTCCACATGATTCTTAACTTCAATCATAAACAGAAATTAAATTGCTTGTTACTGTTACTTACTATTTTCTAAAATTTAGTATTCAGGTTATGCTATCTTGATGGATCCATGCCTCCACACACTATAATGCATTAATCTAATATTCTCAAGGAATAATCTGAAATGATTTGCAGAGTCCTTTCCCTGAATTGCATAGTACTGGGCCATTTATTTTATGTGTAGGTTTGGATTATTTGTTTTTAAAAGAATGTACCATCTTTCTCTTATGTAGTTGATTTATTGTTCCCAGAGTTTAGAATATTGAGAAATGTAACTTTTGCCTTAGTATCTTGAACCTGTAACATAATCCATGTGTTTCTCCTAAAACAAAGAGTTTGCAAACTGTTTAACTGAAAAGGAGAAAAAGATCATAAATATTTTACTCTACATACACTGAATCAAGGAATCTGAAGATATTCAAATGTTATTCTGAAGATAATTGTGAAAACAATAGATTGTTGCTACATTATTAAATTGGTAAGCAGGATCACATACATAATTTGTGAACCCATTGCAAAATAAAAATGTAAAACTCTTGATTAAAAAATCAGTGGGAAGGGGCTGGGGTTGTAGCTCAGTGGTAGAGCGCTCACCTAGCACATGTGAAGCACTGGGTTCAATCCCCAGCACAACATAAAACTAAATAAACAAAATAAAGGCATTATGTTCATCTACAATTAAAAATAAAAAAAAAATCAGTGGGAAAAATTATTTTCTTGCCTTCATGGTATTTCTTTCAACTTGTCATAGAGTGTTTTATTTGCAATTTATTGTTGGGCTTTTTTGGGTTATGGGTTACTCAGAAACTGAATAACAAAAGGCAGTTTTGTTCATAGACATCCAGCCCCATCCTGGGATTCCACACCAAAGGAAAGCACATTTTGACCCCAAACTCCTCACACCTATGCAAAAGGCACTGAGCTGCTGTGTCCTCTGGGTATGAATGGAAAAGGCAACTGAGAATGAGTGCTGGGAGGCATAGAGGGTGGTGAGAGGCAGAGTCAAAGAGCCAAAGCCCCTAGGAAATGTTCTAGCACATACTTACTGTTCCATCACACACTTTTACAAAACACGAATTCAAAGATGAAATTATTAAGAACTTCATGATGATCACTGGTGAGCTTCAAACCCCATGTTCAGGGTCCCATTCAGAGTTCAGGGTCCTGTGCAGCTCCACTGGTTGCTTACCATGAGGTCAGCCTTGATTGTAACTCTTAGACTTGTTAGCCTCAACTAACAAGTCATTCCAAGTCAT
This sequence comes from Geosciurus inauris, assembly GCA_004024805.1. Lineage (NCBI taxonomy): Eukaryota > Metazoa > Chordata > Mammalia > Rodentia > Sciuridae > Geosciurus > Geosciurus inauris. The sequence continues at coordinate 34,774 of PVHX01006449.1, forward strand.
TTAAGAACTAGGACTTCCTGAAATTATAAACAGACCCCCTTGCTATATAAATTGGGATTTAAACTGATTTCTATCTATACATTTGCCAATACTTAATTGATTTCTATTTATAAATTTGATAAAATGTATTTCTGAATCCTAATTATAATATTGGCCTTTGACCACCTGTGAAAGTTTGCTACAAGATAATTTCCAGTGACATTTCAGGGCTTTGTCTCTAGAACTCCAGGTCTATCTGTACTATGGATTAGGAAAAAGTACATATCATACTCTCATGTGCTCCCTAACATCCATATGCTCTCCTGGAGTATCCAAAGGCTCCTTTGGTAGAAAATCATTCAGTGTTTTCCTCAATAAATTGTCATGTTCCTAAACTGTCCCTTTCCCTTCTACACATTCCCATTAAATAAATAAATCTCTGGTTTAGTTCTTGCTTATTGTCAGCAGCCTCTTTAAATAGAATTGACATTGCAACTGTATTCAATTGAGAAGACAGGAAGAGAAGCTCGGAATCTTACAAATTTTAAAAATGTTTACTCTCAAATTATTGTCATATTGATTAATTATGCCTCTGACAGTTGAACACTGTTAGTATCATTCCACAAACCAGAATGAGGGAAGAAGAAACTGACTGTGTGTTGCTAGTGGCACCAAATTATACAATAAAGACGCAAAGTAGTTCAGTGGCGGATTTGTATTCTAAATTTGATGCTTTCACTAAATAGCCTTGTGATTTTAATTCCCCTTTTGTGAGATGTGATATTCCTTCTATGTCTCTAGAAAAGCAGGAGGTATTTGGAGATATTTGAAATAGAGAATCACATAGTACGGTTACTCCAATATCTTAGCACCAAGATCACAGATAGTGGTTGGGTACATGAAGGACCCACATGAATGACAATGTGACCAGAGTTGGGAGACAAAATGGTAAAAAGTTAAACTGAAGATTCTCAGCTTGAAGTTTATAGTGAGACTTAGCATCTTCCCCAATTTCTCTATATGCATCCTGTATATTTATCCATTTTTTCATAACTCTATTAGATTAGCAGTAATAACCAAAACATAATTTAAAACACCAATATCTTCTTTAGGGCTATATGAGGCAACGAATCTGTTATTCAGTGCTTAGAAGCAGGATAGCCCGAAGCAAGGAAAGGAGTAATCCATCCTAGGAGATGCAAAGTTAATATCTTTATGGAAACAAATCCAGCATTAATGTGTTACATTTAGAAATGAGAAAATACGTAATTGATAGGTTATGTGGTTAAAAATTCAGGTCCATAGATCACCAATGCCTGCTACTTGGAAGAGATCAAAATTCGTAGGATCCCTGACAATCCCACTTCAAAAAGATTCTCTGCTCTCTGGTGGAAGGGTATTAGGGTAAGTTCCCATTCTTGGGTATAACTGCAAAATAGATAAATCTTACTTATGAGAAGTTTTTAATTCCCTTTTTATCCCTCAACAAACTGAAAAAAAATTCCATTTCTTGATATTCTCTTATTTTGGGAGTGAAAAGATATATATTTCAGACATATCCATTTTATTAGTTAAGTATGTTTTCAGTGGTTAAGTATGTTTCCAATTTTTGAACAAATATTTGCAGTATTCCAAGAATATTGTGTTGTTCTCAGCAATATTTCATTAGTGTAATGGGGCCTGGGCTACATTATTATTACCTACTAACTACAATGTACGTGACAATGTATTTCTTAAATCTTTCATAAGTATTCTTATTATATGTACCCTGGACTTGTGTAAGGATTTAAATTGGAAAAGAAAAAATTAATTAAAATTGTGGTAGTGAAGGACTTGAGCTAAATAAACCCCATGACAGGCTTCAAACCCTCCACAAAAACTAGCAGGCCTGAATTTTGGTCCCAGGAAAAGCCATACATTGCTCGAGGCTGAAGCCACCCTCAGACCAGCCTCAGACCCAGCCAATCAAAAGAGGTTAAAAATATATACCTAGCATTCCTGTGGTCTGAGTCAGGGTCAGGAGACTATAGATAGTTACTTTGTACAAACTAGCCAATCACTGGTCGCTTTGCCCAAACCCTATATGGACCCTTTAAAGTCACCTCATAATTGGTCATTTTCAAAAGATTCTCAAAAGTCATGATTGGGTCCTGCCAAATGTAATGAACACCTCACAGATTCTGAATGGTCAATATTGTCACCATGGGTGCTGTGTGATTGTAATTGATGCATGTGTAATGATGCTGTACATACGTCATGTCCATTGTAACCACCCCATTCCTTACTCCCATAAAAACCCTGCTCAACTATTGTTCTGGGCTCTCTGCACTGATCCGCTGCATTGGTGAAGTCTGAGAGTTCGAGCTTAAGCCTAAACAAAGGCTCTTTGCTCTTGCATACATGCCTCGGTCTCTCTGATGGTCTTTTGGGTCACCGTCACCTGGTCAACAGGTAGTATGTTCAGGATATGTTTTAGGGCTTTTAAGACTGACTTTCATCATTGTCATGGCCATTCTTTAGAAGCTGTCTAAAAATAATGAGTTTTATAACACGATAAAGTATTTACTTATTAATCAGATTTATTTTTTAAATTAACGTAAGAAATCAACATAGAAAAATACCAATTTGAGGATCTTGAACACTGAAAGAGAGTTATTTTAAATTTAAAACTTCATAAGTATAAATTTTTATTACTGGATTTTTCTACTCTTCTAGCTCAAGAAGGTCAAAGATGCAGAAAATAGGAATTATTTGGAGAATGATTTAATTATATTACTAGGTCTCAAAGGTCTGGTCATAAAGTGCTATAATCAGAATGTTTGTCTAGTTCATGAGTTGGACTCATTACTGATTTGACCTATAGGTGTTTAATAGTTAAATTTTAGTTAAATAATAGGCAACCTAAAATAGCAATAAATGATATTTAAAATGCAACTGTGAAATTTTGTTTTCCCTTAATCTCTTCTCTGTATATTTCTGTGTCTGCTAGGCTTCTAAATACTGTGAAAAAAAAAGTATTCTTAAATTTCACAAGACAAAGTCTGATTTAAAAAAAATTTTTGAAAATTGTACATTTCCTGGAAGTTTGGTCTAAAAGCACCTAATGTTATATGTGAGCATCATCCCAGAACTGCCATAAAATGAAAGTCCCTCTCCTGTACCTAAATCATTATGCAATTAATAATTAAGAACACTTAGAATTACAAATGTTCTTTGTAAAAACTCTAAGAATTTCTGGTGGGCCTCCTTGATTTAAAAATGTCATTGAAAATTTTCACCAAAAAAAAGAAAGCATTGTCCTTATGAAAACAGAGAATTCATTCATCCAGGAAGGCATAAGATATTTTTGGTTGAAGAGTTTTAGTCTAGCAGGCATGCTGGGCATCAGAAAGATAGAAAGGAGAAAGGAAGGGAGGAAGGAAGGAAAAAAGAAAGGAGGTAAGCAGGTACGTATGTAAGTAGGTAGTAGGTTCATGAATGTTCTACATTAAATATCATAATTTTCTTTTAGATGTGCTGAATTTGATTTTTGATACAGTGTCAAATTTCTTAATCTATGTTGCAGGGCTTCTTTTTGCTGGGAAAAATATGAATTGAAAATAAAATAACATGTTATTAATAAAATAAACCAGATACAAAATCTTGCCTTGTATTTACAGACAAATTTTAATGGAATATTTCATGGTCCAACAGAAATATCAGACCCAATGACACTAATTCTTGTACAGCCTTTGGCTTACCCTGTATAACAAAATCTGTTATTTAAAGTAGATTATAAAATACCTTATGGTAAGTGAACTTCCAAAGACACAAAGAAAATCCTCCATAAATTTAAAAGCTTATCTCAAATTCTTATTGGCATAAGCTTAGGATGGATATATTATTAATTGCATTATCTTAGGTAGTTGAAATATATAATATTGGTTAGAGTGTGAAAATTAAAAAATATAGGTTTAGATATTTTTGCTTCCCTTCCTAGTCGACATTAGTAAACACACATAAGTGAATGTAAAATTACCTTTTACAGAGTTTTGAAATTTTGGCAATCTCAAGCAAATTTCCCTAAGTCAGCAACACTTTTTTAACCCTTAATCAGCATATTACAAGGTTCATATATGTCAAGGAGTAACGAATGAATGTTGTACAAATAAGATAACATTTATTTTACCATTTTAATTTTTAAAACTTCTCTTTAGGAAAGTACAAGAAACATGGGCACTTTGAGGAAACCTAACATGTATGGATAATGTATGCAGTAGAAGTAAAAGTATGCAAAATAATGTGTTTGGCATAAAGATATATGTTTTGTAGCATCTTTTGTAAGTTGTAACTGGAAAAAAGAAAGTTCCATCTTTCAATGTCTGTTTTCAAGCCTATAACATGTACTAAATGAGTAGACAATTCAGTAATGTCCAACAGATAACTAAAATTCAAATTTTATTTTTCCATATTTATCAGACAATTTTTTTCTGACAAGACTTTACTGAAAGATGAAGTGCAAATGGGAACCCTGTAAGAATGTTTATAAGAGTTGTACATGACATGTTTTAAGCGCCACTAAGTACACATTGAATACTTTGTAAGTATATAGGCATATCCACATGCAAGTGTCATGTACCTAATATTACAATATGCATTTTGTTTTTAGAAAATGTTAATGACAAAAGTAGATTCAATAATTGTGTCAATTTTCTGTGCAATATGCATAATTTTGGTGGGTGTTCTTTACAGCACAGAATTTATCATTTATGCTGTCATAAATATACCCTTCCAAAAGTTTTGAATTTCATGTCACATAAATAGAACATTTTATTTTTGAAGCTACATTACTGGGAACACCTGCATTTCTGGGTACCATTTTCAGAGATAAGTCTTTAAATTCTTTTTAACATGGCAGATTTGTTCCAAGGTTGGTTATGTTGAAATATTTATGATAAAAATGGAGCTTTCTTGAGGGAATATTTTTTGGTTGAATGAAAAGCTAAACAACCAATTCACAAACATTGATGTGAACTGAATATGAAGAAAATAGACTAGCAATCCCAAACTCATAAATCCTTGGGTTACTACTTAACTGCATCATTGAATCTACAATAAGTACAGCAGGTACAGTTAAATAAATTTGTAAAAAGATTAAAATTTTATACATTTATAAGGAGAAATATTACCAGCTTTGAAAATTTTCTAGATTATTTTTCTTTCTGTTCATGAGATTCATTCAACACATTAGAAACACAATGAAAAACAAAAGAGAAAGATATAACAATTCTGTTTACATTTTATAGTTTTTTTAAACCGATTAGTGACCACTGCTTTCAACCATCAATATTTTATTGCGTATGACTTTCACTACCAGCAAATATAAAGAGAAAAGTGTCTACTAATATCATGTACAAGGAAAAGCATCTAAAGAAAGAAAGCATTTGAGGTTTGACAGTACTGTGTCTAAGTGTAATGTTGCATTTCATACTGCACTTTAAAGTTCATGTAGGAATCACTGCTGCTTTGACCCTGGATGTGGGAAAAGTGCTTAAGTGCTGAGCCCTGGTATGTTTGTCTTTTGCCCCTGCAATTTTCAAATATGTTTTAACATTATTTCTTTTGAAATATACAGTATATTTCAGAGGGGGAAATAGTGGGTTTTTTTCTTTACATCTTTTTCACATTTGGGCCCATTCTCTCCGATAATCATTTCTTGTACATATATATGTGTGTGTGTGCCTATATGTATGTATATCTGTATGTACATATATATGTACAAGAAATATATTTATATGAAAAAGATGGTAAAGATTGGACCAAAAACTATTTGTAACATAACCATATAACATAGAAACATCTGATTTTAATTTTAAGCATATTTTATAGATTCACCATCAGAATTTGAGAAATGTATATGTTCTTTTTTTTCCCTTAAAGGAAAATATGATCACAAAATGGCATTTTCTTTTATGATAATTAAATTACATTATTAAAAAATTCATATTGTTCCTATGCAGGCAAAATAAAGAGGGCATTTGTGGCAATACTTTGCATTACTTGGGATTATTTATTAATAGCAGGGCAGTTTTAAAATACTTAAATTTTTGTCTTATACAGATAAAATTTCTCAGAAAAAAAATCATGTGCATGATTTTTACTTAGAATAGCACTGGTTTATAAGAAATTGTTACATTTTAAAAATTAAATGAAGTATCAGGTTAAATTGCAAAGTGTTGCCATTTAAATTATTTTTAAAAATCACAATTACATTACAGTGAACTATTAAATAGGCATGAGAAGAACTATACTTATCAAGTTATCATATTTTGCCTACAGGAAAAGTTAATGATAGAGAAGGAAAACAAACGCAGATCCATACACCATAGAATATACTACAAGAAATTGGCTTTTGAGATTTCCCAGGGGGAGGAGAGTATACTGTTATGAAAGTCTGAAAATAATGCTTCCTGGGATATCCTGTAAATAATCATTTCCTCTATTTATACTGAAGTATCATAGCCCATGTTAAAAGTGAGAGGTAGAAGGATTATTGTAAGTATGCATGGCAGAATAATTACCAGCTATATCCAATAACTATTGCATTCAATATTAATAATCTCAATACATAAAAATGCTGATGATTTTAGAACCCATTCTTGTATGTTGTCCCCTTGACTCTCTTTATTATCTTGCTTCTTTCAATCCATTGCCTTTGGAAGGGTATAAGTGCAAAGGGAATGTTTGAGGTGGAATAGGGAGAGAAAAGGAAAAAAATAGATAGGAAAAGAAAAGAGATAAAATTGTTGTTAATATACAGAGACTTTAACTATTAATTATATCCTATGTTCTTTGAATACATTTGTTCTCTTAATAAAAGTACTGCAATCTATTAAAATACAAACACCTCAAAGAAATTTTAAGAATTCAATTTTAACTAGACAAAAAGTTTAAAACTCAGGTTATTCTTAATCTGCAGTAATGCTAATATCTAAACCAAATAATAGTTTTATTGTGTTATGTTGATATTTAAGTAAGAACAACTTATCTTGTTGAGTTACTTATTTTTTTGATTAATGTTTTAGCATGTTAGAGGTGAAGATTAGCAAACTCTTGGATCTTGTTTAAGAATTTTAGAAAATCCCTTTGCATTAAGTATTCAGCAATAGAATTACAGATATTGCACTGAGTATATTTCAATATTGCCAGTGTATATTTCAAAACAAATTATATTATCTACACTAAGATTTCCTCTTTCCCAGTATTCAAAATGCATATTATAATTACATGGGTTTCCAACATCCATACACAGCAAGTACAAGATACTTACATGTACGTACACTGTAGTTACCTATATTTTGCATAGTTTTTAGTGTGTACTTTGTGCCACTTAACAAAAAGCATTACTCATCAGTAATTCTCATTAGGTGTTTCATTTATTTCAACTGTGATTATTGGTTAAATTTTTATTTTGTTTTGTGTATTCATCACAGATTACCATTTGCAAAAGGAAATAATATTGGGCACTTTTAGAAGGCTCTAAGCAATCAGAAGTTTCACGGGAAAGTTGCAGCGAGACAAGAGGTTTTGCATTTTCTCCACAATTAAAAAACAACATGAAATTTAATATTTTTCATCCCTTAAATTATCCTTATGTCCAAAGAAAAAAGGAAAAGCATTTTCAATGTTCCCCTTGGTAACACTTTGCAATAAGTGGCACTAAATTACACGATAACTGCTATGTTACATGGAAGAGCCATCACTGTCAAACAGCTGCTGTACATGTGCCTATATGGAATCTCAATGCTGTTACAATCATGAGTACATAATTACAAGTGAGCCTGTCCTTTTATTCGAGATATTTATAATTTTTACAAGAAATAAAAATAAATGAGGCATTAGCTTCTTTGTCATAATTAGGAAAGTTAGTTTTCTTTCTCTATTTATTTTAATTGTGGAGTTTCAATGAAAGATTAAACATCTTGAATCAATATGAGATCATCCAGTCTAGATTAAACTCCAATATCAGGTTCCTTAAACTGCTTCTTCGATTTTCTGGTAAAAGAAAACAAGTTGAAATCTTTCTCTCTCTCTCTCCCTTTCTCTGTCTTGTATATTTCTTTCTCTCTCACACACATTCACTCACACACACACACACACACACACAATCATCATCGCCAGTCCTCTGCTCATGCTCTCTGTCTTTACTCTTGCATTCATGGACTTCCTTTTCTTCTTAATTATGATCATCATTCTACCTAAGACACTCAAAAATGGAAAAGAGGAAAAGAAGAATGCTGTTAAGATTTTTTTCCCCCGATGGAGGACAATCAATTTACACTGTAAACAGTACACTGGCAGAGAATAGCTACTTTTGGTAAAGAATAATGCTCCATATTCTACTAGGGGTGTGTGTGTGTGTGTGTGTGTATGTGTGTGCACAAGCCTTTCATTGAGTCTCCTAGCCACTGTGGTCACTTTGTAGAGACAGAAAGTGGCTGCATGTGCATACAAGTATGCATATTTCAGACTTTGCAGTAGACATTTAGAAATGTTACCTCATTTTTTTTTCTGACTTGTTGGAATGGAAATGAGAAGAATTTTTATAATTCATTTCTTTTTTAGTGAAAATTAAATAATTTTTAAAGATAGGAAAATATAACTACATTGCTGTATTTTCCAGTCACAGAAAATGATATTTAGTGCAAATTGAACTCTATTTAACTGGAAAACATTTGATTAGAGCTCACAAATATCAATCTACCAGTTAGTTTTCAAGAGCTCCAATGAGATTTTATATTACTCTAAAGGGTTAAAAGAGTCAAAAATCTGAAATGCAACCAAATTTGGATTTCTAATTTTATAGTGCTATAAATAATGATTGAGTTATTTAGGCAACAATCTAGCATTTGGAGCCAAGTAGAATATAGATGAAATGAAAGGGATTTGAATACAGCATCAATGAAGAGTAGCAATTTTGTAAGTGCATCCTGAAATTAGGCTTTAAATAGTAATTGATGATGCAGTTTATACAACTTACTTCTGCAATAAGAACCTTTCCATTTTGTACTAATAGGATGAATTTTGCTTTGTGGAGTCTTTCTAAAGATTATGCATTGAAAGGTATGAACAGTTTATAAACCTATTCTAGTTTCAATGTGTCTAGTAGCACCTACCTGATTCTCTCAAACTACCATACTATATTAACATATTATTGCATTTTTCCACAGATGGTATGGAGTGAACTGTAAAAACAAGCATGCAATCACATCAATGCAGACTTATTTCCTTAAAATGTCATACTGTATATGATTTATTATGTTAACACTCAACCACATCATATTATTTATGTTCTGTATATTTTGAAAAAGTGCTGCTTGACTGACATCGTCCTTTGTCTTTTGTAAGAAATCAACAAGATAAATGCTTCAACAACCAAAAGAAGAAAAAAAACAACTTAAAATTCTAACATTATCCTTAAAAGATTTTATACTTTTTGATAAATAATCTAAGATACAGCACCCTTGTCTTTCATTCGATATTAATACACGATGTTGTACTCAACCATTCTCATTCCTCAAAAATAAATTGCAAGATATTATTTATAACACCCTAGGCCATCATGCTGTCAGACATCACAAGTGTAGCTACCATATCATCATATTGTTTTCTTCTTAAAGGTGCAATGCTTGTAAATGGGAAAATAATTTTTTTTATCTAACTGGATTTTTATTCTTTAGCATATAATAAATTTAATGAGAACTATTCTAGCAATATTGTATTTTACTAGAAGAAATAATGACTTTAGTTTGATTCTGCATCATATTTAAGAATACAGTATTTCATAATGGTTAAATACATCAAAATTTCAAAATAATCCAGAGAAAGAGACTTTCACCTTGGAATTGAAAGCATGGCAGAAATTCTCCATCACTCACTATTTCATAAGTTTGTACCTCACAAAATGCATAGACAGGAATTTAATGTAAAGAATTAGTTCATTTATACAGAAAACATATCTTAAACACTTCTTTTTGGCGAACCAACATAAGTAAGCAGCTCTGGAACTGCCAAATTAAAATTTGTAAATTTTAGCAAACTAAAAGTTTATTTTTAGGTTATTATTCAACTGTGGTTGTAATTTAAAACCTGAGGCTGTGCACTGGTTGTTAGCTTAAAATTACCTTTCCTTATAACATTGTGCTTCCATTGTATAACAAATAAAAATTAACAAGAACTAGAAAATTTTGTCATTGAACAGTGCTAGGACATACAGACAAAAATACTAATACATGTTATCTACTTATAATATTGGTTTAAGTAATATCTAAAGGGATATAATGGACGTTAGAAAATGCTTACTTATGACTGAATTACCTACAGCCAAAAAAGTTAAATATGTATCAAATAATGTTTAATTGGATTTATTATATGCACTATATACAGATACTAAAATGTCTCAAAATTGTGCCCTAAGGAAACTTCAATTTTGTTTAGGCAGGTGAGTCCTTATGGAGCAAATAAATTATAGAATCAAATTGAGAAATGAATGAAATCTTTGTGATTCTCAAAGCAGTTAAATGTTAGGAACAATTTATCAGTAAATGAAGCTACAATAACCTAATGGTAGAATCTATGTAATTATGTAAGATGTCATGTCATGATTGCAATCCATATACATGACTCCTGTATCAAATACTACATTTTTTAAATAGCAAATTGATACAGCATTTCTAGTATAATCTCAAACATTCCAGAAACTATGCTACGGTGTTTGTTCTTGGTTTGTGTTTTCTAGGGCATAGGTTTCAAAAACATGTTGTCTTTGAAGATAGACAGGTAGAAAACATTGTTTGTAAACCTCTAATCTTCAATTAAACTTAAGCACATTAGTCTTTACCTAATCCTGTTACTTGTGAAAGCTGTCCAGTGGAAAACCAATAAAGTCTGTGACTTAAAGAAAAAAAGAAATGGGGAGGGGCTCCGCATACATTTTTTTCAATGTATAAAAACAACTCAATATCATGATTCAAGGAGATAATTAACATTGTTAAGGCTGTATATTCAAGCACTGTATGTTAAAAGAGCAATGGTGTGAAATTTAGGCAGTAAGAAATGTCCTGCATTATGGATGGTACAGTAATTAAAGAATGATGCTTTCGACAGCTGATTGTTGGTATACACTGGCTACTGATAGCAGTACAGTATGGAAGTTAATAAAAATAGCAGAAGATGGTAGAAATGATTTCTGAAAGATGATAGCCAGTTTTCTTCAGCAGCCAGCCTGGTAAGTAAAACTCAGAATCGTGGCCTGAATTTTAAATGAAATACTCTTTTTTCTCTTCAGCATTGACTTGGCTGCCTTCAGCATTGATAATGGCTGTGTCAGCATCTGGTGCATCTTCAGCTCCTTTAGCTTCGTTTGTTAAATATGTTCCTGTGGATATTGGAAGAAAACTATGTTAGTTCTGTGAGCCTAGTAAAACAGCCAGCAATAAAGCTGTATTCATTTAAGGAAAGAACTTATGTTAGGTTTCTTACATGTCAGAACATATTCTGAGATGTAAGCCACACGATTCACCATTTTTTCAGTTTTCTAGTGTGTGTTGCTGGTGAAGCTGCTCTTTAATGATTGATAAAGATCACATAAGCAAACGCAGCTGTAGCAATCAGGATCCTTTGTTAAGAGATGGTTAATGATCATGTCAAATATGTCAACATTCATTTTAGTAAATCTACTTAAATGTTAAGCTATATCAATTATATGCTACCTGAACCATTGCAAAAAATCACCTATTTTCCTCACTAATATATTTACTTGTGTTTCCATAAATTTTTAAATGTAAACATCAAACATATAGTTGGATTTAAACTGTAAATCCCAGAGATAAATGACAAGCTTTTTTATTTTTTTTCCGAGTCAGTTTTTACTCAATTTAGAATTAGGTTGACTCTGTAAAATAGTGTTTAGCCAATAGTCAATACTCACAGAATGAACCATAACCCAGGGAAAAAAAGAAATAGAAAATTTGTTATTTTTCTCTAGGACAAAAATCCAGCTATAGGCATTTGGTGGATTATTTTTTTGTAACTACATGGAAAGACATGCAATCATATTAGAGAGAAAAATATGTGAATGTTTTGCAATGGACGAGGGAGCATACTATTGATACAATTTGCTTTAAAGTAGAGTTATCAGAATGAATGGTGACATATTTAACATGATCATTATCATGAATTTCCTGAAATAATTTATTATTTGGATCTCCCCCTCCCCTCTCTTTGTCTTTCTGTCTCTCCACACACACATAAACACACAGGAATCATAAACACTCATATATTTCCAAATGAAGCTAGTCTTTAGATTTTTTAATTGAGTATTTTATTTAAAATTTAAGTATAACCTACCTTTATGTCTTGCCAGATATCGGCCAAGCAGAAATATAGAGCAGAGTGTGACAAATACAACTACAGCCACTATCCCTCCTATGAGAGCATGGTCAGGACCAGTTTGGCCAGCCAGAGCATTGGGATCTGAAAAAGAGAGGAATATGTTGTTCTAATTAGTCTGTTAGATAGTCATACTGTACATGTCTGTACTAGAAAGTATTATTTTAGAACTTAACACATTTCTATTAAGATTAAATTCATGAATTTGTGTTTAGCAATCATTTAGTAAATAAATATTTACTATATAACAAACAAAATATATCTGGGAATATAACATTTGAAAAATCCATCATTATTGTCATTGAGCTTATGTTTTCAGGGAAAGAAGATTGGATAAAACAAATGCACATATATGATTGTATACAGTTATAAGTTATATGTGTATTTACATGTGTATCTATATATGTGTGTGTGTGTGTGACAAACCCAACTTAAAAAGTTTTTTAAATAAAATTATGTCAAGGGAAATTCTGGGACCAAATATGAAAATTTATCATTCTATAAACATTATTTAAAACTATGAAAATTGATTCATGCTCCCAGGGAGTCTAGATAGAAGAGGAGGTCTAAGAACTGACCACTTGGGAATTCTCATATTTAAAGTTAATGCAGCACTTATAGTAGAGAAGACTAAGAGAGAGAGAAAATAGGAGTGGACAGTGTATTTGAATGTATTTTGGTGGTAGGTTATGACTCTGTTAAATGCTGTTTATGGAAGATGAGTACATAATTTAGAGGACTAAATGCCTATTTTGGGGGAGGGTACTGGGGATTGAACCCAGGGGCACTTAACCACTGGGCCACATCCCCAGCCTGTTTTTCTATTTTATTTAGAGACAGGGTCTTTCTGAGTTGCTAAGTGCCTTGCTAAGTTTTTGAGGCTAGCTTTGAACTTGCAATTCCGCTGCCTCAGCGGCCCCAGTAGCTGGGATTACAGGCATGCACCACCGTGTCCAGCTAATTAAATGCCTATTGAAGTTGTAGTTCCAGAGAAAGTAGTTGGAAAAAGACAGATTATTAATAGCTTCTTATATTCTTCCTTTGATGAGCTATTATTAGAAAGAGTCAGTAAAGGATGGAAAAGTTTTCAAGCAGAAATGAAAAGAATAAAAGAAATCCCAGATATTTGGATATTCATAAGTTTGAAAATTTATAGAAGTCACATTATAAGGAATAAAACTGTGTGCAGCTTTCAGCAAACAAAATCCAGTAAAGTGCAGCCCTATGACAAAGACCAGATTAAATGTACTGTTCTAATCTCCCAAGTCCCTTGTTGACTGACTAGGTTGAATTCCCCAGTGGGTAGAATTGGAGAACACAACAGAGAATCAATAGAGGAGAATTCATTTCCTCCAGTGAACTACTATCATCTAGTGAGAGGATACTTAATACCAATAGGGCATAATTTCAAAATTACTATAGATCAGTGATTACTTCATGTTCCCGATGCCTTCCTTTATTTCTAAATGAGAGAATTTATTAGTTATGTGTGCCTTTCCTATCTTTGTTCAAACATTGTGTATTGGGTGTGGGGGTGAAGAAGTAAATTGATAACTTGTCTTTTCATCTTTTTGTCCTTGGATTAAATGCATACTAAAAGCAAGATGAAGAAGACAACATATACCTGAGAATCTTGGATTTTTAATTGGATACACTGGCTTAATGGGACTTTAGATTGTCTCTTTGGACAGAGGCTGATCACTACTGTTTTCATGTGAGAAAACAGGTAGTAAACTCTTAGGTAATCAGAAGGGCACACTGGGGTAGAGATTTCCAACTGATAACAAATTTGTTCATTTGCTTTCAGTGCACAGAACTAAGCATTTTCCAGCCTTCCTTGCAGTTGGGTGTAACGATGTGATTTGTGTTGTAGACAATCATTAAAGGCTCAGAAAATAAAAATTTCCCACATGTAACCCTGTCAGGTGAATGAGGGAGATATTAGTTGAAAATGAGAAAATTAGAGGCATAAGAAAAGTATTGCTCACTGATCCTCTACCTGAAAGAAAAATGCTCAATTAAGAATGCATGCATTAAAGGCCATAAAGAAAAAAGAAAAAAGAAAAAAAAAACTATTTTTACAACAAAATAAATGGGCATTTAAAAGTTAATCTGTTATGGTGGCTGATTTAAATTTAGCTATGTATTATGAATTTCTTGCATTTCCCTACATTTATGGCATTGGTAATTATTTTAAAAAATTTAAAAAATCGTTTCCTGTGCTTGGTCTTGTCTGAAGATCTTAATTGTTTTTCTTATTTTACTTAAGTTTTCAGTTCCACGATTTCTGATTGATTTCTTAAAATTTCTTTATCTATTGAATTTCTAAATCATAATTTTTTCTCATTTCATTTTATTGTCTATCTATATTCTCTTGCATTTCATGAATTTCTCCAGCATCAATGTTTTGAATTTTATTAGTCATTTTATAGATTTCCATTGATTTGGGATCTATTTCTGGAGAATCATTGTGTTCCTTTGTGGATGTCATTCTTCCTTGCTTTTCAATGTGTCTTGTGTCCCTATGGTGATATCTGTGCATCTGGTATAACAGTCACCTCTTCCTATTTTATTAAGTAATTTAGGAAAAGATTTTCATTTTAGTTAGATGTGATTTTGTGTGTCAGTTGGGAAGATGATTTGGTTTTAATAATAGGTAAGCTCAAGGTGTAGCTTCCATGTGATTTCTTCAGTAATAATGCCAGAAGTCGATGTTTGCCTCAGTAGACTTCGCTGCAACAGTTCATGGTGGTAGCAGCGTGAGTTTCCAGTGGACATGGCCTCCAAATATGCATATCCTTAGGAATGAAAAACTTATGGCACCTATATTTGTGATGGTGGCACCTGTGGTGTTGACGCTGTGGGAAAAGAGTGGACTTCTCCCAAGTCCCACAGGGAAAGCATGGGCAACAATAGGGATTACGGAGCCAGAGTCACGGATCAAGAAACATGAGACTTAAAGGAGAGCTTATCTAGGTCTCCAGGGATAAAGCACAGGGGATTCTGGGATTGTAGCACTGGCAACCAGGTTTCTGGAATTGTAGCAAGCAAAGGAGACTTTTTGTAGGTACTGTGGGTTTACTTTAGGTTTCACAGGGTTCTTGGCACTATCAGCCCCAAATACCCATCTTGTCTCTGAATTCCTTTTTCCTCTTTGTTGCTCAGATACCTCAGAATGAGTTTAAAATTTTACTTATTCTACTTCTTGCTTAAGTCCCCATATGCACACTATTACAAATTATAGCCATATTGTTTGCTAGGTAAGAACTGAGCAGTCATTGGGGGAGCTGAGAAATCACTCTTGTTCACATGCCTCTGTATGTATCATTTCCTGAAGGTAAATTCTCAAAAGTGGTATTGCTGAATCAAAGGGCATAGATATTTTGGAAAAGATTTTTAATAAATATTGCCAAATTGCATTGTACAGTTATACAATCTTTGGAGTGTCCAAATTTACTCCACACAACTACACTTGAGGGGTTTTCCCCCACATATATTACTAGCATCACATATTATAATTAAAAATTATTTTTGCCAATCTGATATGAAAAACTGACATCTCAATTTAAACATTTTGGATTTGTTAAATTGCAGGTTAGCATAATGATGTCTACATTTTTTTGGCCACATTAATTCTTCAATTTTGAAATGCTTGTCTATGCAGTCTGATCATGATTTCATTCAAACTCTGTTTTAACAGCTCCCTTCACAAAAAGCCCCATTTTTTTTCAAATAATTTCTCTTCATTTATCTTTCATTTGTGGTATTTTCAGCCATAAAAATTTCTTAAAATTTTGCATAAAAAAATCTGTTAAATTTTTGTGTTATGTTACATGACTGCAAGTCATGATGTGAAACACTTTTGCTATGATATGATTATATGCATATGGCTTTATAATGTCATTTTACTATTTTATTATTATATTTTAATCCTACCAAAATGTATGTTTGTATGATTTGAAGTAATTAACAAGATAAAACTTTAATTCTTTAACAACAGAAAACTTGTTCCTCACATAGTTTCTTTCATCAATTTCATGTAGTTTACCACTAAATAAATATCTATATATTGAGTTTCTCCATATTCAAATCTATTTGAATAATCTGTATATCCAATCCTACATTGAGATTTTAGTTATAAATCCATTTTAATGCCATGCATGACAAGTCTCAAATCTTCAGTATCTTTTGGTACATTGTATAATTTTCTGATATCAGATCACATATTACAATGATGTTATTTCCCATTTAAGAACAAAAATTTTAACATTTTAATATACTCAAAGATTGAATTATAAGCAATATTTTAAAATGTAATCATGTTTGCTTTAAATTTATGCCTTTATTCTTTCTTTTTAAATATCCTTTCTTGGGGCTAGGGTTATGGCGCAGTGGTAGCGTGCTCGCCTAGCACGCGGAATGCACTGGGTTTGATCCTCAGCACCACATAAAAATAAAACAAAGATATTGTGTCCACCTACAACTAAAAAAAAAATAAATAAATAAATATCTTTTCTTTTTTCTTTTTCTTTTTTTTTTTTTTTTGTATTGGAGATTGAACTCAGGGGCATTTAACCACTGAACCACATTGCTAGCCCTATTTTGTGTTTTATGCAGAGATGGGGTCTCACTGAGTTGCCTAGCACCTCACTGTTGCTGAGGCTGGCTTTGAACTTCGGATCCTCCTGTCTCAGCCTCCCAAAGTGCTGAGATTATAGGCGTGCGTCACTGCGCCCAGCTTAAATATCCTTTCATTGTATGTTCTTTTTTACTTCATTTTCTAGAACATCTTCTCTTATATTTTTTGAGTTTATTCTTGTGTAGGTGTTTTTATTTCCTGATCATCAAACTTATTTAATTTTTGTACTAGTTTACATAGTGTCTCAGTTATTTCTCTTAATGTTTTTCTTTCCATTGATAACAAACATAACATTTTCTTACTGCATCACTTAGCATTTTCTGAACAATACTGAAAGTATTATATTAATTTATGATCCCAGAATTGTATCCAAAATCTAAATGGACAAGCTACATTCCTCCTTTTGACAGTAGCCTATCTTAACATAGAGATCTGTTACCCTTCTTAATATCTAAAACACTGTTATTTTTACTATTTACCCAAAACTCGGTAAATATACTGCTGTTGATGGTATGAAGCACATATCTTGTCTCTTAAGAAAGAATATTTCATGCTAACCACATATTTGAACCTTGTTTACATGTGTCATTTTGTTGTGGACAAGCATTCAACTATTAAAAGAATCTTTAGTTTTGTATTTTTTACTTAGTAATTTAGAATACTTATCAATGGTTTGACTATTTTGTCTTCTCAACATTCATCTACCAACAGCATAAATGGGAAATTATTCAGGTTTTTATTTGTTCTTTTTAAGTGAACTACTCCCCACCACCAGACCCCAGATTGTATGAGAAGTCTTTATTGTTTGGAGATTTAGACATATTTTGCAGTTTATCTCTAGTCAGGCTTTTGTTTCATCATTAAACCTATTTTTAAATTAAAATCAGATTGATTCATCTGGTTTTAGTTCATAAATTCTTTTCTTGTGTTCTAATTTTTATTAACAATTGTAATTTCTTTGTGAAAAAAACATTTATTCACTGTATGGCATTCTATATTTCACATATTTTATGTGATATATATGTCATTCCCTCTTTTCTACTTTTATAATATTTTCATATGTTAATTTTACATTTTATTTTAATTGTTTTCCCCAAATTTATGCTCTATTTAGTTGATTTCATTTTATATCACAGAGTTTTCTTCTCCTTCCAAAAGGATTTTGTTATCAATTGTGGGTCTGATGTAACTATATTTTATATTTAATTCTTAGCAGATGATTTTAACACTTTTATATTATTCAAAATAAAAAGTGGTATTTTCATTTTGTTTTCTTCATTTATCATACTCAATCCATTTAAATATTTAGGACAATATTATCCTTGGTGAACATACATTATGTCTCATATTTTACATGTTTTTGATTGGTTGCTGGTTCAATTTCTAAACATCACTTACATCTTTATGTATGTTCTTCTTTTCAATATTACTGTTGTGCTGTTATGCACAACAGTTCTCTGTTCCTATACTATTGTTTATTCTTGCTTACCCCAATGATGTAGATAAATTCAGATCTAGAAACTATCTTTGTAATTGATATATGGATATGATATCTATCATCTTCATTCTCACATTAAAATCTTGGATTCTATCTATCTATCTATCTATCTATCTATCTATCTATCTATCTATATTTTTTAATTTTTGATGTTGGGAAACAATCCCGGGCCACATGCATGTGAGGCAAGCACTCTACCACTAACTTACACCCTCAGCCCTTCAGATTATATTTAAGCCACTCCTTTGTTTGTGTGTTTGCTTAAAAAAATTAAAACAATCTGATTTGTTAAAATTTATTTTAGTTTAATTTAAATTTAACATGCTTGTCACTGAATCTATGTTTACACTTGATTTCAGATACACTTATACATATGTTAATGTTTTTGAACAAAATAACCCATAACACTAATATTTATTAGGCCTTATTCATTCTTTTTTAGTTTTTTTAAAATTAAAAAAAATTTTTTTTTGGTACTGGGTTTGTACCCAGGGGTGCTTTGCCACTGACCTACCTCCCCAGTCCTTTATTTTTTATTTTGAATGGGTCGCACTAAGTTGTTCAGGGCCTTGCTAAGTTGCTGAGTAAGGCAGGCTTCATATTTATGACTCTCCTTCCTCAACCTCTTCAGTCACTGGGATTACAGGCATGCACCAAATGCTCAGCCCTATTCATTTTTATAAAATTATGGAGGAATATTTAACACTTAGCCTTCATCTACCAATAAAATAAATCAAAATGATAGTCCCAGGATTTTTAAGATTTTAAAGATAATTTGTATGTATATAAAAATGTTACTTTGTCTACTGGTAAGTATATTTTTTAAAAAGGTAACATCCCCTATACATTGCTGGCTGTTCTTATTATTTTACTACCATAACTGCTAAAACTGAAATTTTCTCCTTCATTTCTATTCTTATAAACTAAAACAAGCAATTGTGGATTGGAAAAGACAAGTATCACCAGAACAATGCAGGGATAATACATAAATCCTACTGGGAATCTCTTATATATCCTTTCTCTCATCCATCTCCTACAGTCAAAGCAATAAAAAGATGAAGTACAGCCTTCTGAAGTTTCTTTACAGATAGCTAAGTCTGCAATATTATTCAGATAAATGCATCATGTGTCTTTTAAGATCATTATTTATTCTCAAGCGTTAGTTTTCTGGAGGTAGCCTCTGAACACTGGAGTGAGTTGAATTCCAGCAGGTTTAGCAATATATTAGCAATCTCTTACCTCTCAGTTCAGAAAGCACAAAGCATATCAAAAGTTTTTGAGCTTAATGTCTTTCAATTAGGGTTTTTGATTCTTAATAAAGGACTCCAAAGACAAAAATCATATCAAATGATAATGTTTAGAATCAGTAATTGCTGATATATAGAAGGGCATAAAATAACAGTAAGGTAGAGAATTATTTAAAATATCAATATAGAAAAATCATAAGTTACATGAGTCTATTTCTAAAATTATTGCTGGGTATTTCTATCAAGTGTTTGACTTAACATGTTATTTGTCTTTGAAAATGTATAAACTTTAATATACAAAATGTGTGAGTTTCTAAGTTTGTAGCATGTAGGAAGTGTGGAAGAAATTAAAATCAAAGGACAAACTAGATTGAGGCATCCTGAAAATTTCAGGCCAAAAGAACATGAGAAAAGTCTTCAGTCATACTTGCTTCAGAGAACTTTTGACCCTGTGCAGATGTACATGCCTTCCCCAGCACATCATGAAATCCCACCAGGCCAAAATTCACTCCATCCTATACTTTATGTGTTGAAAGCTCTGTTTTTATAAAAGTAGAGCATTGTATTGCTGTGGATAGCAATGAAGATCATCTTGCTCCTAATTCCCTTCTCTTTCCAGTAATATCCTTGTTCTTTTTCTTCCCTCCACCCCTTTATAAGAATTGGTTTATGTATATTCTTTAAATTATCCAATCTTTTTCTTACAGGGAAATTTGCTTGCTACCTTGACTGTGCTTATCTAATTCTTTACAGTCAACAGCTACAATCCTCTCTTCATTTGTGGTTTTTGTCTTAAAACTTGTTTGAAATCTGGAAAACAGTCCTATGCAAATCTGTTTGAATCTGTGGTTTTCCAAGCTGCAATTCTGATCCGTGCAAATAAACTATGTTTCTTAAATAAATTTGTGCATCAGTTTTGTTTAAAGGTCAATAAAAGTATAAATGATACACAATTTTTCATTCATGTACTAGAATTCTTTTGCAAACATTTTATCAAGTTATTATATGTAGTTTTGGGTTTGAAATAAAATAAAAAGAATTGAAATTAAATGTTTTATTCGAAAATATTTTAAAATTAGGCTCCAAGACCACTTTAAATATAAAGTGATTATAGATTAAATAGATTTAATCTATATATTTAATATATATTTAATCTATATATATAATCTATTTTAGATTAAAATAAATACATTTTCAAAGCCAACTTTTTTTTTGATTAGCAGAAAGCCTATTTTTTTCAAGTTGAAGACATTACTCACCAAATCCAAGGTTTAAAAATTGTTTATATCAAACTTTAAACCATCTAACACTCTGTGTGTATTTGGACAAGTTTCTTAACCTTTTCATCTTTGAAAACAGAATACCTCTTATTTTCCATGATGGTCAAAGGCTAAATGTGTCAATGTCCATAAAGGACTTAGAAAAAATGACTGACAAAAATTAAACATTATTAATGTTATTTATATCGGGTTAAAAGAGGGACAAAAGTTGACACGTAGAAAAATAAAGTTTCCCTCTTTTTATCTTATAAAAGGCTCATTTAGGATTTTGACTAACTCTAGTTGGTACCTGTGACCCATTTGAAAGCATCTAAGTACTAGGAAGATCAGGGAAAATATGAAGTGACGAAGACATGCACACCATGAGACTGGTGAAGAAGAATCTGGTGGAAATCTAACAGGTGAGGTTAAATGAGAGAATAATTTGTTGAGTATTCTGTATCAGGCTCTATATTATAAATGGCTATTTTGTTCAATGAACATAAAGCATTGACTAAGAAAATTATAGCTTTTTTATATAAAGATTCATAAATCATGGATAAGTTGCCAAAGTTAGTTTTCAAATAATGTTTGAAAAGTTTAAAAATAATTATGAAAGTCAGTTTTTAGGATGGCTCGGATAACTCCTACTTTGAGAATAAGAATTGTGAAGGTTATTTGTACCATTTTATCCTCTCACATAATTGTATTCATTTTTCTTCTCCAACAATGAGTATGCCAGTGCCCATCTATGTCAAATGTCCACCTGCTAGTGACACTTCTTCATTCTGAAAGACGTTCTTCATTCCTTCTGTGTTTGCAAATTCCAAAGAATAATAATGAGTTTCCCATGTCAATTGTACCTCAATTATGAAATCTAGGAGTTTTGTCCCCTGGATTAATTCATGTGCTCAAGTTTTATCTTCCCCAATATGTAAGTTTGCTTGAAGATAAAAGTTGTATCTTGCACTTGTAATACAGCTGCAATAGCACTTTTACACAGTTCTTAGAACCAAGTGAATTGAGTGAGTAAAGAGGAAATATTAAATTCTTATGATAAATTCTGGACAAATATTGGATTTTTATATTCCAGTTTTCCATGGTGAGCAATGCATCACTGCCCTTTCATGATACAAAATTATAATTATAATATTTCTATCTAAATATTTTAGAAATTAGTGCTGAATAAAAATGACTTATTCATATTTTTATTTAATTAATGCTTAGGATAATTTAGCTCTAACATAAATTTGATTTTTTTTCTATGTACTTAAGGGCCTACTTTCCCCTCTTTAAAGATAATAATGCTTCAGAAAGTGGATCAGTATGATAAAAGGTTAGACATAATTATATATAATTTGAAGAAAAAAATAAACTGTCCTTTGGCAGTACATGACATTAGCAAAGTCTCTGGAGAAAAATGCATTACTACATTCACTTAAGGGACATCTATTACCTTCTAATTTTATGAACAATTACTGTTTTTAACAAAATACTTAAGAACAATCTCTGAATTTTTGAAAACAAAAATATGCAATTTTTTGCAGATGTACAGCAATTTATAATTAATTAGAACCATAAGCATTGTATATATACATTCTGAATTTATGAGTTCCATATTAAGGCTACTTGTCATTGTTTGGTTATAAGAAGTTGTGTAAAAGTTTCTGTGTGATGCAGGATTATTTAAAGGTAAATATTGCATTATGTGAACTGTGACCTAATCATTTCAACCAGTTGAAACGAAGTAACTAAGTGGTAATTGTAGGTAGTTGGTGTGTGGCTGGAGGAAGTGTCATTGGAGGTGTGCTCTGGAAGGGTGTGTCTTCCTTAAGGCACCTTCACCTACATTATCTGCTTCCTAGTGGCCACGAGATGAGCTGTGCTCCTCCACTATGCTCCTCCACCATGATGTGCTGCCTCACCTTGGGCCCAGAACAATGGAGTAGGCCCAACAGGGACAAAACCTCTGAACCTTCAGCCAAAATAAACCTTTCCTCCTCTAAGTTGTTTTTGTCAGGTATTTTTGTTACAGTAATGAAAATTCTTGGTAAAACACTACATAGTACAATAAATTTTCAATAAGGTTAGAATAAATTCTAGCAATTAGCTTTTCCTTAGGCAGCTTAGCCTTTCCTTTGAAAATATATTTATTATAATAACATTAATTTGTTTCCATATCAAGCCAATAAGTGTCAAATGCCCTGTATCAGTCAGTTTTCCATCACTATTTCAAAATACCTGTGGTAAGTAACGTATACGAGAAAAAGTTTATTTTGATTCTTGATTTTAAAGGATGCATTCCAAGATTAGGCAGACCTATTGCTATGGCCTCTGGTGTGGCCAGAGGGCAATGTCAGGGATTGTGTGATAAAACAACCAGCTCACCTCAGGTCAGGAAGAAAACTGAAGAGGAAAAAACTGGGGTCCCACAATTGCTTTTCAGGGCACACCCCAGTGACTTAAGGACTTATTGAAGATCCCAGCAATTCTAAATAGCACCATCCTAGAGAGGAATCCTTTAGCACATGGGTACTTAAGAGACACCTAACACCCAAACTATAGAACGCCCTCAAATGTTTCAACTTGTAATAGCACATAGATTTCCTATTCAAAATGATTTGGATGGTAATTGTTCAAATTGCTTTTTAGCAATTGAAATATTTGAATAGTGCACTCTATTTGACCTTGAGAACAGAAATTTAAGTGGAAAATTTCTTCTCAAATTAAATTTTAATTTTTGGGAACATCAGGTTGTAGCATAATTCATTTTACTGATCTTTCTCCATGGTGAACCTGAGCTAGTATTTCTTTGACTTCTTCAAGTGAGGAAATTTTTGAGCTCTGAAGAATTTGCACAGCTCCAGAGAGGACTCTCAAACCAGCAAAGTAGTTCAGCTATTAGGACCAAGGGCCCTTCAAAAAGTGCTTCACCTCCTTCAGCACTGACATTCAAAATGGGAAAGGCTTTCACTGAAGGAGTACACCTTTGTAATATCAAGACAAAAACGAATAAAAGAAATGAGTTTTAAGTTTATGTAAGTGATTAAAGAAAAAAAAACTAAAAGATAATTTTTTAAGAACCATAGACAAAATTATCCTTTAGACATGTGATATAGAATCTAATTTCCCTGCATTAAATAATATTATCTTTTAAAAATTAAAGATATGAAAAAGAATCATACTAAGAACCAAAAGACTCAAGTTCCAGTTTCAAGTTGATCTGTCTTTTTTTCCAGTGTCTCCATCTATAGATCAGGAGACATACCTGTTCTGTTTTTCTCAAAATTATTGCTACAATTTAAAAAGAATCTGTTATGGTCTGAATATTTGTAATCCCTCCCCTGCAAATTCATGTATTGACATTTTAATCACTCCTGTGATGATATTGGGTAGGTAATGAAATCATAAGGGCTCTGTCCTAATTAATAGGATCAATGCCCTTATAAAAGTGGCCCCAGAGAGTGTTTTTTTCCCTTTTGTCATGTCTTTACCCAGCAAGAAGGTACCATCTATGAACCAGAAAGAGGGCCATCACCAAACATCCAGTCTACCAGTACCTTCATCTAGGCCTTCTTACTAGACTCCAAATTGTGGGAAATTTTTATTGTTTATTGCCACACAATTTGTGGTATTTTACTACCAGCCTGAGTGAAATAAGACAGAATCATGTATGTAAGTCACATCCAATAGGTGCTCAATAACTAATGTGTAAATAATTAATAAGCTTTAGAAGGCTGGACATTGTTAAAATACCTATATTTTGTCATTTTGTCTTGGTTTTATCAGAGAAAAGATACTCAGATTCCTTCTACTCTACTCAGTTTATTTTTAATTGATGTATAGAAATGACTGCAATTTATTCTGTTGACTCTTGTCTTTCTAACCTGAAACTCTTCTGCTTTCACTGTCATAATACATAACTTTTTGCTCATCATTAGTCTCAGTTTATATAAACAAAATGAATACAAGGGAACAACCATTGAGAAGGAATAAAATATATATAACATTGCCATATGTTTATTTTGGCAATATATTCTATGAAAATTTCAAAAGATAAGTTAAAGCATTTTTAAGCATAATGGAAGCTACATAAATTATATGCAATAATTTATGAATAAAAGTAAAATCTTGGACAAAGCACGCTTCTTAAATTGTACAAAAATATACATGACCTGATTATAAATAAATTAAATATGCTTCAGAAGAGAAAACAATAATAGGGCAGATTTGTTTTATAAGTACTTAGGAAACATGAAAAGAAATAAAAGTTTGAGTGAGTATTTGTAGCCTACAAGCTCTTCTAAAACTTTAGTCTGTAGTAATTGTTTGTGATATCTGTCCGTGAATAATAATGACTGTAATGGAAATATAAACCTTTAAAATGTGGGGAAAGATAACCTATTAGAAACACGTTCTTTTTTTTTTTTGAACCAATAGACTAGAAATTACCATGTCTATTAAAATAATTTTCCTTGAAAATCATTCAAGGAAATATGTACTCTATCAATAGTAAATTCAGTCAAATTGTATTGCATCATGGTTTTAATTGATAATTCAAGTAATGTCATATTTATGATGTTCTTAAATTTTAATAACCATAATTGAATCAGTTCTTTAGTTATAATAATGAATACAAACATAATAAAAAAGTACACATCCTCTCTATGCACCATTAAGGAAAACCGTCAAATACCAGTGGGGAGTTTTGCATTTTTTAAATATTAAAACCTTAATATTAAAATCTTAAGGAAATCTTACTGATCATTTTTCACTTACTAAACTTTGTTCAAATAGAAAATAAATCTCTTCTATCTTGTTTTTACTGGTCTATTATATACTAGATGTATGACCAATGATATTTGAAGTCTCTCCACCTAAGTTTACAAGCATACACACACACACACACACACACATATATGAAAGATAATTCACACAAAAGTTTTAGTTTAGTACCTCTCCCATATAAGAAAATAATAAAAGTTAACATTTGTTAACTTTTATCATTTCATTATATTTATTAAATGAATATTAATTCACTATATCTGTAAATCAACCTTGTAGTATAGCTACTATTGTCATACAAAATTTACTGGATTTTTAATTAAATAATATATGCTTTCATCATTATAATTTATGATCTATTTCAAAACTAAAAATAGAACCTGACTCAAGCTGGATTAAATGGCAAATACATTCAAAAGAGCAAAAATTCCTATCAATAGGATATATAACAATGTATATTAAAATCTAACTACTTGACTTTGATTTAGAGATAACTGAACACAAATGGTCCTGAACAGTTCCAGGTTGCAATGGGCATTCCTTTCTTGAGAATCTGGGCTCTTTGTGTTTTATTCTTTTCTGAAACTATTCCATGAAGAAGTTGGAAGAGTCAAAGATGAAGTATCCAGAACTTAGAGTTCAAAATAGCAAAGCTAAAATTTTGGGGTAGGTTCTTGATATGTTCACAAAATATCTATTTATCTAATTATGAAGATGTTTAAAGCTCAAGTAGAACACTTATTGTGGAACACTTACTGAAAGTTATTGAAGGGCTGGAATTGTAGTAAAGTGCTAGGGCACTTGCCTCGCATGTGTGAGACACTGGGTTCAATCCTCAGCACCACATAAAAATAAATAAAATAAAGATATTCTGTCCAACTACAACTAAAAAATATTTATAAAAACAAAAGTTATTTTAAAAAAGTCAGTGTCTTGACTTGACTTGTATGCTATAAAAAATGCACTAAAATATCTCTAATATTAGTGCTATGGTTTAAATATGATTCATTTCCTGGAATGCATGCAGAAGTTCAATCCCCAAAGTCATATATGAATGGCATTAAGAGAGTGGAAATTCAATCTAACTCCAGTGTTTTAGCAATGGGGTCTTTGGAAAATGATTAGGTTTACATAAGATCAAGAAAGTAGAGCCCCAATGTTTAAATCCTAGAGAATTAATAAGGAGACAGACCACCAGACACATAGACATACACATATGTGTTCTTTGTTTCTTGTCATCTTATACTCTGTATGACCTTGGGATTCTTCAAACAAGAAGGCTTTCACCAGATGAAGTCCCTAGGTCTTGCACCTCCAGAATCATGAGCCAGAATAAACCTTCCTTTACAAAGTTAGTGTACCTCAGGTATTTTGTTATAGTACTGATAAATGGATTAATACAAATATATGATAGTATGTAATACAAGAATGTTACATATTCTTGGATCTGTCAAGCAGATTTACATACTCATAGATGGACAAAATATTTGGGAGAAGTCTTTCCTGAATTTAATGACTCTTTATAACATGGCTTCCATGGAAAATACTACTTTAAAACTCAAGCATACTTAACTCTTGGAAATCTGACTCCATTTATATAATTTATGTATTTATTATCTCTTAGAAATTGTTATGTCCTCACCATCAAGAATTTAGTAATCAGATAATTATTCCAGAGATATCCACACTAACTATAATGACAGTGATTATGTGCATGTTTGTTAGTATAGAATAAACTCCCTTGCTCCCCAAACAAATGAAAAGTGTGTGAGAAACATACTATGTTTAAATTGCAACAGTGCTTTCTACTTAAGCACAGGATATTTGCATAATTCATGCATTAGTGGTCTGCGATTTTTTTAATTTAAGAAATAAGCATGTAAAATGCAGCTGACTAAGCCTATAACAAATTCTTCAGAGGAAATTGTCTTAAATATTAATGAGCGGCAGATATGCCTGTGCAATAAGTCTGCCCTTACAAGTAAATATGAACTATGATTATATGTAATGTTTTTTCCTACATCACTGTTCAAAAGCACTGGGCCTAAATTCCTTTTATGCATAAAATATAATTATTTATTTTAACAATTATTGCATAGCACTTTTTAGGTCAC
Source organism: Geosciurus inauris (assembly GCA_004024805.1). NCBI lineage: Eukaryota > Metazoa > Chordata > Mammalia > Rodentia > Sciuridae > Geosciurus > Geosciurus inauris. The sequence goes on from PVHX01006449.1 coordinate 62,724, forward strand.
ATATAGGTATTAAACAACATAACTAAAAGTTGGGAGCTTCATTCATTGAGGCTACTTGAAATAAACTAAAGGAAAACTTAAATAGTAACATTAAAATATCTGGACTTTATTTTTCAAACTGTATCTTACAATCATAAAAGCAGAATTCTAAAATATTTTCAAAGTGATGCCTAATGCTTAAGAATGTTCCAGAATTTTAACAAGGATTTTATCTTTCCTCTGTGTAAGCAATACAAAAACAGCTTAGAGGAAAAAACTGTGCTTCATCAATACCATTAAATATATAACCTAAAATAAATCTCATTCTAATTGTGATCGACCACTGCATGAAGTTTTAACCATTCTCAATTCAACATAATTATTTATTTGTTTCTACAAATGCATTATTTAGTTCATTTTTTCCCAATCTCTCTTACCTCTGTATAAAAATCACTTTTCTGATTTATTGCCTAGAATCTGTTATTCACCAAGAGTTCAAACTGTCTTGTAAGATAAGGCATAAAGAAAATAACAAAAAAATACCAAAGCAGGTTTTTGAAGGTCAGCACTGGAAATGTTAGTATCTGCTTCTTCATTTTGTTCACTGAATCATAACTGTTCTTTTTAAACTATACACATGAAAGAGATTTTATTACTATATTATCTGTAAAGTTTGTGTTGTTGTAAGTCAAAACAGAAAAAAATATATGCTTACAAGAGTTCTTTGCCAAAAAATTACTCACAAATATCTTTTTGGGAAAATACTTGCCATGATAATGTGACACTGAATCAAAATGAACTGTAGTCTTAGTTTTCTTTTATTCCAAAAGGCTCAAACTGGACTCAGTCAACTATGAATTTAATGATCCTGAACAATATATTTTAATCTCACTGCATCTTGGTTTCATCTCCTGAAAATGTTTTCTTATAGATGATCTGCCTTACAGAATTGTGAAGATGAATGAACTCAGACCCATATACAATGTTCTGAGAATGGTCCAGCACAGAATATGTTAAATATGTGTTATTCTTGTTTATACAATGTATACTTTTCAAAATCTACACGTCATATCAGAGAACAGTAATGATGTCAGTGAAAACAGAGCAGCCACGAAACTTAAGAACTTTCTCATTTAAGATGTAGGAGATAATCACATATCAACTGGTTACCACAGTTCAACAAAACAGCTCTAGTTTGTCATATTCACTTAATGTTAAAGAAGAAATACATTATTAAAAGAATGATTTTATGCTTTGCAATTAGCATTTTAATATTAACAAATTCAATTTAATAGTATTTGACTTTAATTTTAAATAGAAAAAACATTCAATTTTATTAGGTTATAATTATTAGGACAATAATTATAACCATTAATAAAGTTTTAATCTGGCAATAACATTTTTTAAGTTATTTCAGAATGTGTATATGATTTAATTGAATATTTCTCATTATATCATTGTATCTTAAAATAATCTATTTTTTTTTAAAAGCAATAGTGTTAACTGATGTTTCCCTTGAAAATAATCAATAATACATAAAAAATTTCTGTGAAAAACTTTAGGAGTATAAACACGCACACATATTCTTTTGTCTAAATTTGAAATGAAAAATAAACATAATTTTTCAAATGTTAAAAACCTGTATATTAGGTTGAAATCTTGTATTACCACAATTCTCCAGAGTTAAACTTCACATACTTTTTTTGTTGTTGTTGTTGAGGGTTACCAGGGATTTAACTCAGCGGTGCTCAACTACTAAGCCGCATCCTTAGCCATATTTTGTATTTTATCTAGAGATAGGGTCTCACTGAATTGCTTAGCATCTCGCTTTTGTTGAGACTGGCATTGGACTCGTGATCCTCCTGCCTCAGCCTCTCGAGCTGCTGGTCCATCTACTTCTAATAAGTACGTTCTTTCAATGTTTTTTATATATGTTAATATGGTTCAGTTATATTATTCATGATTTATTATTGTGTAAAAATGTTGTGATTGAAGAGTCAGGATCTAAGCATCCAACATTAAGTATAACTTTGCATTCTAATATTTTCTTAACTTGAAAATTCTGAGGAGTTGTCTTGGAATTATTTTTCTTTTCCTATCACTCATTAAGAGAACTCATGCATATTAACTTCCACTAAATTTAAGTATAGCAGCTATCTAGGGTCCTAGTATTGGGATTAGAAATGTGGGTCTAGTTTGCTTAAATAAGTTTTGTGTATTCAGGTTGATTTTATTTTGTGAAACACTAGCCATATGATTTCTATTCCACTTTATTCACTTACACTCATAGGAGGGAGCCTCTTTGGAGTAGTAAGAACACACAAGAGAATAAACAATACGCTGGACAGATCAAGACCCTCTTTTTCCTCTTACACATTTTTTTTTTTTTACTTTACCTTCCTCTTTGAAATACAATGTGATTTGTAGCAATACTCCAGTCTAGGCAGTGATAGATGTAAATTCCACCCGGAGGGTCATGACTACATCAGTTTGCAACTGACAAACTCATTTCCTGACTTCTCCTGAGACACTAATAAGGCCTTGAATCAAAGGTCCAGTGTAATTACCATGTGTATTTCAGATTAAATAAATGCGATAAAAGCTTCCATCTGGCTGTTGATCAAACATGTGGGGAGATGCTTATTTCCAGTGACATACTGCAATATGTCTTTTGTAACAGTCCCTTGTGCCTTCCTGTAAATTACTTACATTTGGGATTACTTGACTTAGGCAGACAGAAATATTACTCACTTCTTAAGTGCTGTCCAATGGGAGTTTGTGAGATGTAGTCTAATCTTATACTTGTTAAGGAAGACATTAAGAAATAATGGAACCATGTTTATTTTACTAAATTACAATTGTGTTCAAACTATTTGAAGAAAGCAAACTCAATTTCATAGCAGCCTGGAACTTGTTTTTGATGACAGAAAACTGCATCTAAAGGGACTGAATATTAAGGTATGAGATAAATGTTTTATTGTATTATAGAATAGACAGATTTTGATAAGAATGAAGTCAAGATATTTACTTTAGCAAAGAACACAGAACACTTAAGAGCACTGACAACAAACATCTTTGGTTGGAAATGTCACAGATGATGTGTCAGTCACTGCCACCATCAACACATTGTGGTTTTAAAGGAAACAAGTGAACTAATATATTGCTTTCTATTTAAAATACTACTAAACATGTTGGGGGGTATTAGCAGGGTTGTTTTGAGTAGGAGAAAAATAAATCCAATTAAATCTCTGCCATTTGCCCCCTCCCCAAAAAAGAAAAAAAAAAGTAAAGAAAAGCATTGTCCATTCTTAATTTTCCTATTGATGCAAAATCCCTAGGGATAGTCTAAGACTCAGGATTTCTCAGTCTGAGCAGTACTAAAATTTATTTTTTTAATCAGGTAATCTTTTATTGTGGGGCACTGTCCCATCACGCTCTCTGGGATGTTTAGCACTGACCCTGTCTCTATCATCAGATGCCAGTTCTCCAAACTTCTTTAGTGGTTATAGTGAAAAATTTCCCTTGATATTTCTGATTGTTCCCTAGGAGGTCAAATATCTGGCTATCTACACTCATATAAGCAAGTTTGCTTAATAAGGGTAGTGGGCATATCAAGGGCAAGAAAAATACAGTTAATTACTATGAGTTATTTTAATACAGTGGTTTTAATGAATAATTTTAACTTAATTATGTTCAATATAGTTTTGATTCATCTTAGTCTGGTGTTGAATTGAACTGCTTTCCTTGCATCAAGTTGGGCTTTGAGCAAGAAAAATGAGTCTGGATAGAGTAGCATACTGGTGAGAATGTGTGTTCTGTTCTTAGACTTTCTGGTACAATATGACTTTATTACTGACAAACTATCACCATGGAAAATAAAGAGTTTGCTATTCCTGAGATTCCTCAAATGTAAAATGAAGACAAGAATACTGTTAACTGTACAGGGTTTCTCTGAGTATTTAATAGACTTATATATAAAGGACTTAACACTTTGCCTGGGGCATTAAAGAACTTTATACATATTTATGTTGTTGTGGTTGTTGCTGTTATTGCTGAGGAGAAAATGTAAAAAATAAATATTTTTTCAAGGATAAAAAAAGCTTGTCATATATAGAAAAGAATTCCAGCCAAGCAACAAAAAAAGAAGTCTAAAAAAACGTTTCTTTTCTGACAGATGGAAAGGAAAAGCTAAGAATAAGTTCTATTGAAACAAATCGTAAAAGTTAATCCAAAAGAATGTTTGCCTTTATAGTTCAATTTAGCAGCACAAAGTAATATATTCCAGGGCAATTGAGAAGTGAGTTGAGTGCCCTCATCATGTTTCAATAATTTGGAGTCCCTGTGAACTGGAACAGAGTTAATACAATGCCCACCTTCCTCAAAAAGAAAGAAAAGGGATGATGAAAGAGATTATAGACCAATATAATTATGTCCAAGTTTAAGGAAGGTTAGTGGAAAAATCATTTAGTTTAAATCATCAAGAAAGCATTAAAGCTCACTAGCTATTCTCTCCTCTCCCTATAATGACGGTTCCTATGGAAATTTGCAGCACCAATATGTTTACTTGCATTATCTTAATACTGTAATGATGCTTCTCAAAGTTTTGGCAATTATGTAGGAGAACAAACAGTTCCCATGTTGCTGTTCTATAACCCATATTCTTTTAAATGTTTGCTCTCTCTTACATTGATTTCCAAATATCTACCATTAGAGGCAGAAATGTATGATAAAAATCTCATGTAGGTATAAATCTTACCTATGCAATTTACTGTTTAGTCCTAGGATATGTGTTTAATGGTGCTGAATTTGGGTTCCTTTAAGTGTAATGATAATACTGACATTTATTTCATGAGATTGGGCAAAGAAAGATGAAGAGGTTATTTTGCATTTAATGGAGTAAAATTATGTAAAATGATTACATATGCTGGTCTACCTTCTTCTTCCAGCTCAGAGTAGAAATCATAAAATATGAAATTATAAGGAATTTATTATTGAGGACATAGTTTGAAGAGCCAGACAGCTGGCCATAGACATGCTGGTGAAGAGAACGGGGCAATAACAATTGAAGTCAGGCTCTGGTAAAGTAGGACAAGTTTCAAAGGAGGTAGGGAGCATGAGGATTAATTAGAGTATAGAGGGCAAAGTATAAAGAAGCCATGTGAAAGTATATTCTGAGTTAAAGGACTAAAGGTCAGAGAGTCAGCAAGAGCTTCAGACACAAGTAGAAAAATGCACTATATATCTCCTTGGGCATAGATTTTGCTCTAGTAACTTCTAAGAAGCAACTGAAGCTCTTTATTCTCAGAGTTCCAGGATCGCTTGATTGTCTCCATTTCCTACAAGTCTCTGGTGAGTACAAGACCTCATTCTGTGGATTTAAGTAATGTTAAAAAGAAGTTAAGAAAACAATATAGTATTTTTTTCTAAAATTAACTTTCATTGTATCCCAAAGAAGAAGAATATCCACAATAAAACTTAGTCTTTGTGTTTGTTACTTTCTAATTGTTTTGGAAATGTGTGTCTGGCATATGATATATTTTACTGCAGTTTCTTCCTAATGGTCATCTATAAATTTCTGTAACGTTAAAAGTAAATAAGTAAAATAAATTTTTAAGAATTTCATAATCATTTATTATTCAGTTGAAAATGAAATGCTTCAGGTCTGCTCATGTGTTATGCATATGCTTTTACACAATCTAACTACTCAAATTTATCTCTTGGTACTTTATTCAATAAATTTTTGGTAATTTTTTTCTAAGAAAGTATATCTATAATCACATTTCTATTCTCATTTTCTTATATTCTTTCTTTCTCCATGGCATTTCTTTCAAGTTTCACTTTTAAAGCTATTTTAAATTTTAGTTATTGTCATTATGTGTACACATTTCTGCTTAGCAAAAGTAGCAAAGAACAGGTCAGGGGAAATAATTTGTTAAACCATGAAAATAACACTTGGAAGAGAAAAGGAAAACCAAGAGATATTCATTTCATTATACTAAAAATTGTAAGAGCAATAATTTTGGAGAAATTCTGCAGTTAACTTAAAATCCATGAATTGAATGTATAAGAAACAAATAAATAAAAGATAAGTTGGAAAGTTTTATAGAAAAGAGTAGAAGCTAAGAGCAAAGAGACAAGAACAGTAATATGGTGTTGAGAGAGACAATAAAAGGAACAAAACTTAGATTTTTCAAAATTATGGAATGAAAAAAGTGACATTTGTAAGAACCAGTGATTACACAGAAAAAAATACATAAAACAAAAATCACTAACATGCACACAGCACCTTCTCTTTGTATTTCAATCACACTCTATGTCATATAGAGTGACTTTAATCTTTACAATAGCCTAATGAGGATTGTTTTCCTCTTTCCATTTCAAAGATGAGGAAATTGAAGCACTGAGAGGTTAAGTAATGCACCTCTGGTCACACAACTAGTAAAATAACATATAAATTGAATCTGATGAAGAAAGAATTCGACATCAATTTTGACCATGCTAAATTTGGAGTTCTGGATATCATTCAGCCATAGATGTGATGGTAATTGAGTCTAACACTTTGGAGAGCTGATTTCCTCTTGTTAGGATAGTTGGAAGCCAAGGGGCATTATAGAAAGAAAAGCAGAAGAAATTTAGTAAGGAATTGGAAGATTAGATCCTTAGCAAGATCCAGGAAGCTGCTCAGAATGCAACTCTGAAGGATGATTCAAAATAAAGACACTTGCCAAAAATTATCCTGTAATAATGAATGGTCCAAGAGGGTAACTGCAAAGGGACCAATAGATTCTGCAGAGAAATGTAGAGGAGAACTAAGGATGCAAGATTGATATAGGAAAGCTAAAATAAAAGTGTGGCAAAGCAAATTCATCAGTGAGTATAGACTTATTATATCAAAGCTTTTCAAGGTCCTAGGAAATAGAGGATGTGTCATGGATAGAATGTTTGTGTACACTTCTCACCTCCTGCTGAGGTTTACATGTTGAATCCCTAACCCAATTAGGAGGTGAAATCTTTGGGAGGCATTTAAATTTGATGAGATCATGAGGGTGGTAGTCTTGTGATGGGATTAGTGCCCTTATAAGGAAAGAAAGTATCTGGGTGTGGTGGTCCACACTTGTAAATCCCAGGGATTTTGGAGGCTGAGGCAGGAGGATCACAGGTCAAGACCAGCCTAAGCAACTTAGTGAGACCTTGTCGTGAAAAAAAGAAAATAAAAAGCACTGGGTCCATTTACTGGCAAATGCCATAATTTCTTTCTTCTTTAAGGTT